>PISX010005954.1:0-102128 GCA_004024625.1 Mellivora capensis
CAAATATCTCAGGACAAAGTGGGGTTTCCCAGAAATGCAGGTCAGCCTAACAAAGTTCATTAAGCTATATTAACAGAGTAAGAAAAACCACATGATCATTTCAACAGAAGGAAAAGCCTTTGACAAAATATCATTTCATAATATTTTCAAAAAAGACTCGGAAAAGCAAACCATCATCTGACGTCCTGGTCTTCCTCCTCCAGGCCGTAAGAAGCCAACCCTCAACCTCTTACTCGGTCACATCCTGGTATTCCTCGAGCGGAAAGACCTTGGGGAATAAACCAGGAGCTTATTGAAAAATGCAGACTCCTGGGGCGCCTGGGTGCCTCCGTGGGCTGAGCCTCTGCTCAGGGTCCTGGGATCGAGCCCCGAGTCGGGCTCTCTGCTCGGCAGGGAGCCTGCTTCCTCCTCTCTCTCTCTCTCTCTCTCTCTGCCTCTCTGCCTACTGTGATTTCTCTCTGTCAAATAGATGAATGAAAATCTTTAAAAAAGAAAAAAGAAAATACGGGCTCCTTGGCTGTGGAATTTGCGCCGTCAGCAGCCACCGGAAAAGGGGCGTCTATAAACCGCCAACGGCCGCCCTGGGACCTAAGGCTGAGCGCCTGGACGGCCCGCCCTCCCCAGCAGGGCCTGGAAGGAGGGTCGAGGCCTGCTCCCACCCCCGAGGACCCTGACAGTGCAACAAGTGAACAAAAGGAAACTAAAGCCGGGCAGCGGCACAGAAAGGAGCAAAGGCTCCGTTTGCAGACGGCACGATCGTGTACACGGAAACTCCGAAGGCACCTCCGGAAGAGCTCGGAGGACAAGTCCGCGACTTCAGCCAGAAACGGGAGGCACATCACGTTTTCCGGAGGCGGCCACGACAGCGCCTGCTGGCCTGCGCGCTCCTCTGCTGTGGGACCACGCCACTCCTGTGCCAAGAGGCCGAGCCCCATTTCCCTCTCTTTGAACCTGGGAGGACTTACGACGGCTTCAACCAAGGTACAGGGAAGTGACACTGTGACAGGCCCAGTCACAGAAAACGCCCCCGACGCGCTGCTGGCCGCAAATCTTCCTGGCCGCCCGCGCTATCACGTAAGAAGCCTGACTGTCCTGCGGCCACCGTGCCGTGAGGCCGGGCAGTCACGGGGAGAGGCCACGAGGTGGCAGTCCCTCTGCAGTCCCGGGCCCCCCCCTCCCCCTGCCTGGGCCCCGGCACCAGGAGCTCCCATGTGTTTCGCTGAGACCCCGAAGGATTCCAGCCCCTAAGCACCAGCTTGGACCCACCTTCAAGTCTCCCCGCCTGAGGCCCCACACGTGCTCCACGGAGAAGCAACACACGCCACGTCCTGACTGAAATCCCGAGTGCAGGAATCTGAGCATAGTAAGACCGCTCCTCATGTCGGGAAACTCGAAGCCGTCTGCTACGCCGCAACGCGAGACAGAGAAGGACATCCGCTCACAGAATCGGCTCTAGTTGCGCACAGCAGCAATAAAATTAGAAAAACAACATTTACAAAGCTATACCATTTAAAGTAGCATCAGAAAACCCGAATTACTCAGAAATAAATTTAACAACATATGAACAAAACCAACACACTGAGAATGACAAAATGTGAAGATAAATGTTTAAATGTCCAAGTTAGAAAACTTGGTATTGTTGATGCTATTGATTCTGGGAAAACTGACATATAGATTCAAAAAAATCCCATTCAAACCCCAGCTCCTACTATTTTTTCTAAGGCTTTTCTGATAGGAAATGACTAACAATAAACTTCATATAAAAATATAAAGGACCAGGATGCCTGGGTGGCTCAGTCGGTGAAGCGTCTGCCTTGGGCTCAGGGTCTGATCCCAGGGTCCTGGGATCAAGTCCCACGTCACGCACCCTGCTCAGCAAGGAGCCTGCTTCTCCCTCTCTCCCAGCTCATGTGCTCACTCTCTCTCTCTCATATAAATAAATAAAATCTTTTAAAAAAATGCAAAGGACCAAAAATATTCATGTCAATTTATTTTGAAAAGAACAAAGTTGGAAGACTCTCTCTACTAGACTCTGAGAAAAGCTACAGTAATTAAGACAGTACGTACTGGCCTAGAGATGCATTCATAGATCAATGGAACAGAACACGGTGTCCAGAAATAGACACACATTTATATAATCATTTGATTTTCAGAAGAGGGACCAAAGCAATCCACTGCGGGGGGGGACTGTTTTCGACAAATGATGCTAGTATGCTAACTAGGAAACCTTTATTTTAAAAATGAACCACTCTGCCTTCCTCATACCATACAGAAAAATTAAGTCAAGTTCAAAGTCAAAATGAAAATTATAAAGCTTCCCGGGGCACCCAGGTGGCTCAGTCTGTTAAGCGTCTGCCTTCAGCTCAGGTCAAGATCCCAGAGTCCTGGGATCTAGCCCTGCATCGGGCTCCCTGCATGGTGGGAAGCCTGCTTCTCCCTTTCCCATTCCTCCTGCTTGTGTTCCCACTCTCACTGTCTCTCTTTCTATGTCAAATAAATAAATAAAAACTTTTTTAAAAAATTATAAAGCTTCTAGAAGAAAAACAAAGGATAATTCCCTGGCATGCTGGGGGTACGGTTTTTACTTAAATTAGATTTTAAATTTTAAGTTAAATTGCTGTTAGATAAATTAGATTCCATCAAAAGGAAAATTTTCCACTCGTGAGAAGACAGTTTTCGAACACTGGAGTGACATACCACAAACCTGGAGAAAACGTCCCCCTCCCCACTCTCTGTAAGTAGACACGTACCCTAACAGTACACACACGTATCCTAACACAAAGTCCGAGAAGGGCAGTGCTGGGGCACCTCGCACCCATGGCTGCTGGGGGTGTTACACAGTACAGCCCATTTGGGGGAGAAGCCGGTCTGTTTTTCACAAAAGCAAAACACACTTCCACAGCATGACCCTGAGAGGCTACACCTAGGCACCGAGCGGAGAAATGAAGGCCACGTCAACAAGAAGACGTGCGTCTAAATACAAGAAGTTTATTCATAGCAACCAAAGGCCGGAAACAGCCTGGCTTCCACCGAGAGAAGGACGGAGAAGCCAGCTGTGATAGATTCACGCACTGAAGCACTACTTGGTGATTAAAAGGAATGAACTATTCATTCAGGCAGTGACATGGATTTGACATTTTTCAATGCTATTGTGAACTGAATTTTTTTAATTTTCATTTTTAAAGTGTTTGCTGCTCAATGACTCATTCCTAATGAATCTTCTGCTGCAGCCCAGTAACCAACACACTCTCATCAGTTTAATAAACCTTTCTAAAACGTTGCCAAGAACTCTCAGGGTTATCGACGAGGCCCTCACATGCCATCTCTGAAGCTTCCATCTCGCGTCTGGCAGCAGAGCACGTCCGTGCGGACTGTGTGCCTCCTCCTTCGTTCTTCCAGCCACGGGGCTGGGCACGAGGAGAGCGAGCGTCCTCTCGGCCACCTTTCCCCACTTCTTCTGTTTCCCCGGAGCTTAGCTGGGGAACACCAACGCCCCCAGGCCTCTGGCCACCCCAAGCTCTGGCTGTGTAAAGCTCATTTCTAAGGACGCTGGGCCACCTTCCAAGAGTGCTGTGGGCCCCTCTCCTTCTCGGTACATGAAGCTCTCCAAGGGCTCCCCTCACCCGCTCTGGTTTCCCAAGATACATCTGTCCCCTCTCCTCCCCGGCCTTATCTTCAACAGCTGGTGCACAGCAGTGACATCTGAGGGACAGCGGGCCCTGTAGCCTCCCCCCTTCAGGGACGGGGCTGGCAGCGGCCCAGACATCCTCTCGGCGAGTCGCCATGCCACCCTATTTCCAGCCTTCTCTCTGACAAGTTCCAGGATAGCGGTCCCTTTCCTCAACAGCCGGTCACTCCCAGGCCACCGACCGGTTCTCAGAACTGAGCGATGCTTCCCCGAGGAAAGGAATGGAACAGACTAATTATAAAAGGCAACGGGGGGGCGCCTGGATGGCTCAGTGGGTTAAGCCACTGTCTTCAGCTCAGGTCATGATCTCGGGGTCCTGGGATCGAGCCCCGCATCGGGCTCTCTGCTCAGCAGGGAGCCTGCTTCCTCCTCTCTGCCTGACTCTCTGCCTACTTGTGATCTTTGTCTGTCAAATAAATAAATAAAACCTTTAAAAAAAAAAAAAAAAAAAGGCAACGGCCCTTTTGTCCCCGAAGACGCTGGCGTGTTAAGTAATGAAGCCAAGAGGAGTCGTGTGACCACAGGGAGGCGAGCGGGGAAGCCAGAAGTTAGCAGGCACGCGCTCGCCGACAGCCCCGGCGCTGGGGCTGCAGGGCCCCGCAGAGACGGGAAAGGCCCAAGAAGCCCCCCAAGAGCCTGGAAGGCCTCCCCGCCGCACAGAGCCGCATCCAGAACCTGCCCCGAGGGCGCCAGCACCGCATCCCAACGGCAGGCGGTCCCCGACAGAAGGGGCTCCGGACGGGCTCACACCCCAACGCCTGCCGTGGAGCCACGTAAGAAGTAATGGCCCACCAGATTGTCGGTCCAATGTGTGTCTCTGGCCGGGCCCCTACGGCACCCAGAGAAAGAGGCACACAGGGGACAGATGCGGGAAGCGGGCAGGGGCCCGGCTGCGAAGGCAGAGAAACACAGGGAGAGAAATGAAATGCACCATGGCTCTAAGTGAGACACCTGCGCTTGAGGGCGTTCAGGGTACAAGGATCAAAGCGGTTGAGGGGGGGCCCCTCCCCAGCACTGAGGGTACTCACCACCAGGGGGGGTCCCTCCCCAGCACTGAGGGTACTCACCACCAAAGCCCAGAGAACAGAGAACGGAAGCCCACGGCCACGGCTTCCACGCCGACGGTCCCGTCCCCCCAGCCGTCTGTGTCCAGCCAGCCCAGACCATCCCCGCGCTGTGTGAACCTCCCACCACACGGCCTGCCAAGCAGATCCATGCAGCCCACTCCACCACGAAACAAAGGATCCTCTCCCAATTACATCCACTTGTCAAGACAAAACCAGCCATCAGATTAATTAGTAGGGTCCCGTGGGCAGATGACTTCCACCCAGGTCGGCCGCCTGGACCTCCTAACGAGCTCCTGGTAAGATTCTTTCCCGGCCAGGGCTGTCCGTGCATGGTTGGGCATTCAGTCCCCTGCCCTCGTTGCCACACCCAGACCCCTAAGGAGGCCGCAGGTGCCCCCACCACCCCCACCCCATCTCAGGGACTCACAGCGGCCCCACAGTGGAGGGGCCCTGCCCGGTCTGCCCGGCACTCTCTCTCTGCCTGTCCCACCACCACCCAGTGAGGCTCTAGTTTGGACCTCGGATGACCCCTGGCTAGCCTCACACGCCACCGCTAAGGGTTGTACCGATGGCCTCCCTTCGTCGCGCACAGAGCCAGCAGCAGCTCCCGGACACCACACTGCGAACCGAGTCTCTCCCATGAGACTACTTCACCTGGAAAGGCAGCTGCTTCCTTTTCTCCCAGCACCAAGGACCCTCCCTAAAAAGAACGTCCCCTAAACAAACCCCAAGTGTGAGGACACCATCCATCAGAAATAACGAGCAGGCCCGAAGCCCAGGCAGGGCCCAGTTATGGGCCTTTCTTGGAGCTGCCAAAGCCGACCCAGCTGCCCAGCCTTGGATCCCGGCCCACTCCCCACTTCCCCAGGGAATCTGGGTGAGTCCACGGGCCGGAGTTGCAGCGCAGCAGCAGGAGAGCCAATCCCCAACCCTGGTCTGCACGGCTCCGTGGGAACCGCCGGCGCGTCTGTTTCTAGAATGTCCCATACACACGGGAAGGAAGGGAACACGCTGGGTGTGCTGGGGTTCCAGACACCGCCAGTCGCCCAACCCTCTGCAGTCTGTGGCGCAAGTAAGTCGCAGTCTTGCAAGCTCTTGCCTGCCTGACCTGCTAACTACTGAGAGGCAGGAAAGCTAAGGCCTGACTCCGCGGGTCTGAGTCCCAACTCTGCGGCTGACTAGTCCCGCGGCCGGACACCTTACGGTCACGTCGCAGGGAACCGAGGTGACACCAACAGTGAACAAATGCAAAGAACTTAGAGTAGCGTCTGCCCTTGACAGGATCTCAGGAACTTTTGCCAAACTCTTGCCTCTCCCCCTCCCCGCTGCCTCCTACACACGCACACTGACAAGAGGCACTGCTGTCCTGGCAGACGGGCGGGACGGCGTCTTCCCCGGAAAATGTATCCACTCGTCCCTCCGCAGTGATACTCTTTATCCCAAATAACACTTTCCGCCTGAAACTCCATTCCTGTCATAATGCTTAAGAGCCACCCGGCTGCCCAGCTCTTACCTGGGTTAGTGCTGATCTGCCGCGTTTCTCCCAACTCCCTCCTTCGTGCCGTTTTGTAACCTCGTGTTTTGGGTGAGTGACCTGGAAGCAGAGTACGACTGGGTCCTGCTTGCCAATCCAGCTGGCCCGACAGTTACCCCCCGGGAACACCGAACACAGCCCATCTCACCCGGCCTCTGCTGCTCCTGCCGCAGCCTGTCTCCCCCGAACCGTCTGCCCCAACGACTCATCTGTCGTTGCCAGCCATTCCCGTGACATTTTCTCTGACCTCCCGCACGTAGCGCCTGCACACTGGTTTCTCCAAGTGTGATTTCTTAAGGTGTGGTCTTTCTTGAGATTTATTTATTTAGTGACCATAAAAGCCCATGTCTCTCACAGGTGCCAGAAAGTTCCAGGCCACCACATGTGTGCACGGGGGCTTCCGCAGCATGTTTTCCCATCCCGGGCCTGTTGCCCGTTCTGTCCGGCCCTAAGCTCTCTTCCGAATCCACGCCCTCCCTGGTGCTGGCCCCCCACCCCCGGGAACTTTCTCCTTCTACTTCGATTAACCCTCTTCTGCTGTGTCTGATGAACGGTAAATGCCAGAGGTTCTGTCGGGCTCTTTCCAACAACCTGCAAGCTCCTCTCTCAGAGCCTTGTTCTTCATGGTAATGACTTGCTTGGGGTCCGGTCACGTCCCTGCCATAGGACGTCGAGTCCCTCGGGTGGGTCCAGGCTAACCACGGTGCGGCTGAGTTCACTCCGGGCCACGCTCTCTGCCTCGTTCTTTTTCCGTCGTGAGCTCACCTTCTGGAGGCTCTTCCGTGGGAAAACCACAGGCCTGTGCCGGGAGAGCAGCCCCCAGGGCGGCGGTTCTCAGAGCAGTCAGCCCACCGCTACTATCCAGGAGACCCTTCCAAGCGGTCCCTGAGAGCAAAACCATGTTCCTACCAACAGCAACGTTATTTACCTTCATCGCCGTGTCGCTGCCTGCACAGCTGGCACGAAAGGTGAGATGGGGACACGCTGGCATGAGTCCAGGCAGTGCCAGCAAACTGTATTCTAGTGCCACGCACTCACGGTGAAAAAAGGAAATAAAATGCAGTTCGGCTGAAGGATGTTCTTGATGAAGTTCCTAATTTTAGGATTCATACTGCATCTTGGCCTTCAAGTAAACATCTTTCCAACATTCGGTGTGGCAAGGCGGGAAGAACACAGAGAGCGCTCGAGATGTGCACCAAAGCACAGTGCTTTCTTCTAACACGCCCGGCCCACTGCTGGAGCCGGGGCGAAGGAGATGGCCCTCTTCAGGAAACCTCATTTTCCTAGAGGACAGGACTAACAGGCAAACGGCTGTTCAAACTTGGGTACTTGGCAGACACGTCCCCAAAAATGAACAAAGACTGTCATTTCAAGGAAAACAATCGACACTATGCATTGCCAATGATATTTGAGCATTTAAGCCAAACTCTGAATTTTGAAGAACTTCTGTCTGCCAGTCTGGGCGTATCAGCATCGGACGAGACGGCGGGAACGCGCCCAGACGGATACGGCGCGATGAAGCGCAGCAGCGTCTACAAGGCCGGCACGCCTCCATCAGCCAATATTCCCCAAATGGCCAGCATCTGACGGTAAAGAACCACATGTGGACGCAACACCCGCTCCGAGTGCCAGACAGCCCAGTGGACTTCAACGTCACCGAGCACAAAATGGGGGCCGAGATGGCGTCCGCTGTCACGCGGCAGGTGACCTGCAGGAAGCCATCACGTGCTGTGTCCTAGTGTCAACGAGCAAACTCCCACAGTGGTCAGAGAGTGCGACGAAAATCCCCCGCCCTCTCCCAACGCCCTGTCTGTGGGAGGCCGGACCGTTCTCACACGCTCCCACCAAAACCACATGTGTCTGCGGACGGAACACGCAAGTGCACGGGAGAATCCGGGTGTCTCCCGTGAAGTCAGACCTTAGTCTGACTATGGGGGGCTGCGGTGCCTTCCTTCTCACGAAATAGTTACGTTTCAGAAAATATTCATTTACCACCAAGATATGTTGCTTATAATGGCATCTAATAGGTTCATCATTGTTATTTCGAAATAAATTACTAAATATCTTTAAAGGATCTCTGAGTTGCTAACATAGTAAATACTGCTCGAATTCACCCGCATGAGTCAACGCTCTTTGAGTTCTTTGGGACTCTGGAAGACTTTAAAGCAGCCCCGAGACATGGAAGTGGAGAGCCTCGGCAGGAGACCCGTTGTACTTGTTTCTAGCAGCACCGGGCGTCCCGACGCAGGCCCCGCTGTATCCCATTCCCACCCCTCGCCAGGGCGATAAAACCGTACGTCCTGCCGTACCGCGATCGCTCCTTCAAAGCCACCGGCACCCACTAGCGGGGTCATCCTTCCTGCGTCCAGACGGCCCCCCCTCCGCGAGGAGGCTCCGCATTTCAGACCCTCCTTGCTCAACATCACCCAGCGCCTCCAGGCATGCACGGGGAGGGCGCAGCTTCTCCCCGGGCCTCATCTGTCACCCTCCTGTGACCAGAGCACCCCAACCCCCACAACTCTGGCGCCCCTCCCCCAGAGCACCCAGAACTCAGCCCTCCGTCGGCAGCCGGCTCCCTGCACCCCTGGCCACCGGGACACGCATCCCGCGGGGACAGCAGGTCGGTGAATGTGCAGAGCACCCACAAGCAGCCGGTGCTCACCACGCTCGGCCTAATGCAGAACAGAGTCCCGGACCGAAGCCCCATGGGGAACCCAACACACAGACACGGTTTCTGCCGTCTAGAACATACCCAGCAAAAGGGAAGTCATTTCCACCAATTCCAGCTGGACACAGTTAGAGAGCAGGGTAGAAAACCACAGGCTTTGGTGCTCACAGGCGGGTCCCCACAAACGCTCTCTGACTCCAGGCAAGGGGTCTGTGTGTATGCAGGGCATGACGTCTGCTCTGCTGTGAAGCTCAGAGTCATTCGGGGCACGCAAGCCATCACTGCCGAACCGCGGTCCCACTGTGGCCACCAGCTGACGGCAGGAAGCCCCCTAGCTGCAAATGAGGAGAGTGGGACAGCCGCCGCACGGCCGTGGCCCAGCGACCTGGATTCCCTGTGGTCTCTCTGGCACGTGGATTGAGCGTGACACGACAGACAGCCCCGGACTTCCTCAAAGGCAAGGAACCGGCAAAGGCCAGGCTGATAGGGTCGCAAGCATGAGTTCTTGGTGGCTTTCAACCAGGGCAGTGACGTGCTAAGAAGGGGCTTCAGGAAGACGGCTCTTGTGTGGTCCAGACAGCGGTGAAGACGGGGCGAGCCCAGGAGTACAAGCCCATGCACAGCAACAGAAGCTTCCAGCTCCTTGGGGCACCGACACCTGGTCCATCCTTCCTTCTGCTCCTCTGTCCCCTCGTCCACACAAAGCTGCAGGGGCCCCCGCATACACCCAACAGCCCCCAGAGGAGCTCGCCTCATCTCAGGGGATGACAGACCTCCCCGAGTCTCCCCATGCTGGTAACTGGCACCCTCAACACGGCTCAGGTCAAGGCCCTGGCTCCCGGTGGCGTGCAGGGCGTGGCGAGTGCGCGTGCCCAGAGAGCGCTGCGCACACACACACACATACTCACCCACCCTAGTCCAAGGCCATCCCCTCAGACAGCAAACCTGGGGGCGGGGCGGTGCGGAATGAAAAGCCAGTGTCACTTCCAGTGTACGGCTGATTTTACTCACAAATAGAAGCAGGATAATCTTGTATTTAAATGGCAGGAATTCCATCACTCATGATCAGAGAAGTGACATTTGAAATTTATAAAGTCCCACATTATGATTCAATCCCTTTTCTAGAGGGGAAAAAGAAGTCGTACGTTTTGGGAGAGAGAATAACACATGTGAAAACACCAACCATGGAGGGGGTTGACAAATCGACGCTGGGGCCAGAACTGAGCGGGCGTGTTTTTCTCTGTACGACGCCAACAAGGCTCCTATCCGTTCCTACGGGAAGGGCCTCCACTTGCTCTGTCACTCCTCATCAATTAAAGTAAGGTGAGGCCACCCCGTTCTCCCCCACACAGTCACTCTGGCTAATTTACACAAATTAAACCTCAGGGCCCGATCTGGAGACTATATCATGTAAGCGTCTCCCACGGCCTCCATCCCTGGGGCATCTCTGGAATGAACCCGGCCCACGAGGGCCCGCAGGAAACCCCCATCACCCAAACCCTGCTGCGGGCTCTACACCCCACCCCGCACCCCATCACCCCTCTGCCAAGTCTCACCACATTCCCAAATCGGGTCCTCAGGAGCACGCACCTTATGCCCCCTCAGGGTCTACCCTGTACCCCACACGGAGCTCCTGGGAGGCCTCTGCCCGACACGCTCCGCCCTCCCAGGAACGCATGCAGCCCCTAGCACAGAGCGTGCACGTAGAAAAGGCACGCCGGCACAGAGTGAGCCTCAGATGGTCCACACCCCACCGGGGGGCCCCATCTACCCCGGCCATGGACTGCAACATCGAGAGGCTCCAGTCCTCCTTCCTGCTCTGGTGTAGGGTCCTTCCCCCAAACCACTTCCGTAAAATCACCGCTGGCCCTGGGACACCTGCAGCCTTTCTGCGAAAATCTCCACCATCCGTCCCGAAGGACCCCAAGGCCAACAGAGCCCCGACCACGGGCGGCAGGGCTTCCAGCAGCTTGTGCTTCCCTCCGGGACTGGGCACAGCGGCTGCTCGCCACAAGCAGAGCCCTGGGCTGGGGCCAGCACAGACTGTGGGTCCAGCTGCTGACAGGTCCCGGGTGACAGGTGAGGCACTGAGACCCTAACTCGGACGCCCGGTAAGGGGCGAGCTGCCCTGAATGCAGCTCACCAGGCACGGCCAACGATCACAGTGGCTCATCAGCAACAACTCTCACTGGTGCTGGTACCACCGGGCGCCCCCGGAGCAGAGCTGGGGAGCTCGGAGTGTGTGGGGGTCAGGCTCTGCGGGCGAGGGGAGAGCCCCATGCCCCGGAGCCCTCCTCTGCTGGACCCCTCAGGACACCAGAGCCATCCGCAGGTGCAGGGGTGTGTGGGCACGCGCACACGCACGCGCGGTATGTCTCAGACCCCGCGGAGGAGGCAGAGTCCAGGTGCGGAAAGGGAGGGTGGCCGCGCAGGGCACAGAGGCGGGCGTACGCGTCAGGCCCGGGGATCCCCGCCCCCATGACACGGGTTGCACATACGGAGCGGCGTCCGCCCGGGCTCACCTGAATCCCGTCCAGCAGCTTGCTCACGCACCAGTACGTGTCCGCCTCAACGTTACGCAGCACGTCTGCGGGCACGCGGGAGACGTCGGCAGCGTCCACGTCCTCCTCCTCTGCGCGCCGGGGAGCATGCAAAAGACAGCAAGCGGTTAACCCACGGGCCACACCACGGGGCGGGGCTGGCAGAGACACGCACGCGGGGGGCCAGGGCACTCTGAGAGCAAGGTCATGCCGCGGGCAAGGTCACGCTGCGGCCCATTTTTCTTGCTCGAACTAGATGGCTCCTAGGCTTCCACCTCAGCGCTTAATGGTTCTCCATTTTAATACCTAATTAGTTGCAGATAATTAAGATTCTAAGTCCTCTCCAATTAATTAACATAATTAATATATTCTAATTATTGCATCTCAGGCATTTCACCTCCTAACAAGAGAGCACCAAAAAACGTTACTTATTCCTAACAGAGCCCTGAGAGGTTTTTTCACAAGATTTTTAAAATTCTGCTTCTCATGTGGTCACATATTCATCAGACAATAATTTCTCTCAAAACTGGTTCCCACGGTGAGGGCAGAGACCCCGCGGCCACAGGCGGGCCCCCACGGAGGCAGGAGCCCGAAGAAAAGGAAGAGGCCGCAGTGCTCTGAAGGGTCACTTTCTTCGAATGTAAAAACCCAGGAGAGAACATACACATCTTAAAACGCGAAACAGACCCTTAATTGAGACGGCCTATCAGACATTTGAACGAACTAATTTTAGGGCCTTACAAAAGCCGCTATCATCCGACTCATATCAACACTCATAAATGTTTGAAACTTGTGTGCTCTATTTTTCCCTTTTATTTACCTGTGTTTTATTTTGCAAACATGCAGGGCCTCTTTGCAAGGAAAACGTTCCTGCGGAGAAGAAACATGTCTGCGGAAGGTGTTAGTCGGACGACAACGACTCCACGAACACGGACCGCTCACGCCTGCGGAGCAGCGAGGGACGACGAGGGGCCGGGCTCGCCTCCCCACGGCTCGGATGTCCTCGCTCACGACCCCCGTCTCACGTCTGCTATGCCCACCAGCACGCCCCTTGACACAGGTGCGGAGAAAACCGCAGGCGTGGGCGCCGGGGCAGCCCGTGGCGGCGTGGCCAGGACGCGGGCCCTCCCGAGAGGCAGCCCAACACAGCCTCGCCTCACATCACGGTCACGGTGAACCCCCGTCCGCTCCACTCGCTCCCTGTCCACGACAGACACCATGATGCTGACAACAGGCCAGGCGAGTCCGACCCGAGCCCGGCCAGGCCCTACGTGTGGGCCACACAGATCTACACAGGCAGGCCCAGCCCTGGACGCACAACCGGCCCAGCCAGGAACAGCCACGAGGACCCGTCCCAGCCAGCGCGGCCCTCAGTCCCGTCACTGCACGTCCCTGCACGTCCCTGGGGCACGCGGGAGCGCTCTGTGGTGGCTGCGGCAGGGAAAGTCCACTCCCCCTCCCCCCTTCACTCCCCCACTCATTCGACAAGCACTTCTGTGTTCTGGTTTCGTTCCGGGGTGTATTCGGCTGAGGTGCAGTTCACATACCATAAAATTCACCTTTTTACAGCACGCAATTCAGTGGGCTTCAGTATACTCACGGAGTTGGAGAACCACCACTGCCACATAATTCCAGCACATTCTCACCACCCCAAGCCCATCAGCACTCCCCATCCCCCAGCCCCTGGCAGCCGCCCCTCTGTGCTCCGCCTCCATGGAGCTGCCCGATCTGGACATTCCACGTGACGGGGCTGTGCGGGACGGAGCCTTCCGTGTCTGGCTCCCCTCACTCAGCACCGTGCTCCCAGGGTCATCCAGGCCACAGCCTGGGCCGGCTCCTCAGTCCTTTCCACAGCAGAAGAACATTCCGAGGTATGGATGGCCACAGTGCCTATGACTTGTCCCTTGTGGGACACTGGGCTGTCCCGTCCCTGGGGCAACGCGACAACCGCAGCAGGTGCTCCCCACGTGGTGGCTCCAGGGCCTTGGGCACAGAGACCAGTAAGAGGCAGGCCCTTCCAGAAGCTCAGAGCCCCTCCCCTCTGATGCAGGACGATGAAGAGCGTCCCCAGGCTAGCCTGCCTGGCTCTAAGCGCCCTCCTCTCAGTCTGAGCCCGCCGGGGACCCACACCCCGTCCCAGCTGCTCTGTGGGCTGTGGGCTCTCCCTCCCACAGCTGGGCACAGGCCGGCAAGGTGCCCGGCCTCAGAACTCGGCTGTCCCGGGAAACCAACGTCTGACCCACGCACAGCCTCCAACGAAGCCCCGCTGTGGCCTGCAGGAATGCCGGCTCTGAGGTCCTGGGGCAGCCGAGGCGGCAGGCACCAACTCCGCCCATCTACAGAGAAGGAAACACGGCCTCCCCGGGCTCACTGCCAAGCACCCGAGGGCCACCTGGCGTGACGCCGTCCTGCTGGGAGGGCCGGTGGGCACGAGCATGAGCAGCCTCCTCTGCTCCGGCGGACGCAGTTCCACGTCCCCTCACCCTAGAGCAGCTCTGATTTTATCCCCCGTCTCCGGGAAGGGACTCCTCTTGAGAAGCTTGCCATCGACGAATTCTCTGTTTCCAGGGCCTTCAAAGCACCGAGAAGTTTCCTCAGCTGGTACAACAGAGCCTGCCCGGGCCTCCAGCTCGCAGGGGCGGTGGGCTCCCCAGGGCAGGAGCACAGGACGCAGGCCTCGGAGAGGTTTCTCGCTCTGTTGAGCTGGCTTACCGCCTTATGCCAGGGAAGGTCAGCTGGGCAGCCTCTTTCCAGTGTCACCTCTCACAGCGAGCCATTTGTCACTCTTCAAAGTAATGAAGTAATGGCATTTAACTCAGAAAACTCCTATGCCAACCTGTCTTCCAAAAGGCCGAGAGAATCGGGATGACCCTCATTGTCAGAACGAGATAAATATCCGTCCTCCCGGAGAACACATCTGCCAACACGGGAGATGGTGCAGAGGGCAGCACAGACCACTCTGGAAGGCCTGCATCATGGGCACAGGGTCAGAGCTGAAAAAGAACACCCCAGGGCTGACGCAACTGCTACGGGATCCTCCCGGGGGGTCCCCACAGGAAACGGGGCTCCAGTGGCTCCTGGGGACACAGCCCAGACCAAAGCAGAGTCAGCACAGTCAGCGCGGGTCCCGGCAGTCAGACGCTAGCTTCCTGCACCGTCTGCCACCAGGCCCAGGAGACTCGACACTGTGGGGTGGGAGGGGGTCCCCAGAGGCAGACCCTGAAATGGCCAACAGTCTCGACAGGCTACAACTCAAGCCCCACTGACTCCAAAGGTAACATGTGCCTCCCACCAGGCATGCTGCCTCCACGTCCCTGAGGCGAGGAGGGGCATCAGGCGGGGCGGGAACCTGAGCGGGGAGCCACCAGGGAAGCCCTGGGCCTGAGAAGCCCTCCGGTCGGCAGCCGCAGGGCCGGGGCCGGGGCCAGAGCTGAGGCTCTCGGGGCCGACCCCTCCGGGCCATGGGGTTGTGGGGTAGCTAATTCTGACCCACACCAGCAGATGCTCCACAAGCTGCTCGAGGCCGCCGGCTGGCAGAGGAGTGGGAGGCCGCACAGGGCACCCCTGCACCGCAGCCCCCAACACCGCATCCGCGGCCTTCTCCCAGCCAGGCAGGACTGACAGGCCCCGGAAGCCAGCACAGGGAAGCTACCACGGGCCGCCGAAGGTGGCACTGGTACCAAACACATGGTCCCCAGTGATGGAATTTAAGCCAACCTGTTGCTTCTGAAATAGGGGCTAGATTCCCCGTCCCACTCCACCCCGTCAGCACAAACACCAGCACCGCGCACGCGCCGCCCTTGGAGAACAGCCCCAGCCTGCTCCCCACACTGCCCACAGCGCCACCCATCAGGGCCCAGCCCTGCACCCTGGGGACAGCAGGCTGAGAACGCCGGGAGCCCTGGCCCCCAGACAGAGTGACCGGGAGACGAACACACGCACAGGGGCGCAGAGAAGCATGGCCCAGCCCCGGACAGATAACCCGCTGTCTCAAGGGGGTCACAAGCGCATATGCCAGCACGGGACGTAGAAACAGCCATTTAATTCATAAAATATCTCACTTGCCTTCTCCAACCATGAAACGGCTTCAGGAGTGATTTAAATAAATTCTTTGAAAATGCTATGCTGCCATATTAATGTTGAAAAAGCAAAATCTGTAAAATAATCCCATCCTTATCAACAACACTGTTTACACCCAAACTCCAACCCTCACCTGTCTGTGCGAACGAGCACTGCTCAGAACGATGCCAGCAACAGGACCGTGCTGCCCCCGGGAAAGAACGCCGGGGTGGCGGTAAGTACAACTCTTCCCATTTTGTAGAAAGGCAAAGAGCCAAAAGAGAACACAGATTTTCACCAGTAACAGTCATGACTTCTGCAACACGGAAAAACATACTGCTTACGCCGCTGAGATCATTTCACTGAGGTCTATCTTCCCACAGACGCCCCGAGAGAAAAAGTTCCTAAGGGCGGAGGGGCCCTTCGAAGTGCTCTGAGAATCTCACGGGGCATTGGGGGTCAGGACAACTGGGGTAGGGACGCCTGCCCTCCGGGGCCGGGTCAGCACGCCCTACAGGTGTGAACAGCACCACACAAGGAGCACACCCAGAGAGAGTGTGACTAGGCCACCAGCCTGGTGGGTACGTGGTCGGCGGAAGGACAGGTAGATAAAAGGAACCAATAAAAGCACGGAGGACAGGGGCGCCTGGGTGGCTCAGTGGGCTGGGCCTCTGCGTTCGGCTCGGGTCATGATATCAAGGTCCTGGGAACGAGCCCCGCATCGGGCTCTCTGCTCGGCAGCGAGCCTGCTTCCTCCTCTCTCTGCCTGCCTCTCTGCCTACTTGTGATCTCTGTCTGTCAAATAAATAAATGAAATCTTTTAAAAAAAAAAAAAAAAAGGCATGGAGAACATTCAGCCACGTAAGGAAAAAGCCACATGGGGATACAACCTCTACTCTGCAGTACCCAAAAAGCTATCTGAGATACACAAAGACCTGAAATTTCTTGTCCATGTTTCCACGTCCAGAAAACCGGCATGGTCAGCGCTGGGTAGGGAAGAGGCAGGTTGATGGGCTCAAGGCCACGGCCATTGTGTGAAGAGGCTGCTCACCAGGCAGCACGTTGCCCGCCGCCACGGTGGATAGGGCGCGTCCTTGGGCGCCAGGGCCCACCACACCAGAGACCGCTCGCGGAGGGAAGCAGCCCAGCTGACACTCAAGGGACCCGCAGGAGGGTCGTAGGCCAGGGAGCAGCCGTACCTGGCGGTGAATGGAGTCCAGCTGACAACGCTGGCCTCCCAGTCTCGTGGAGATGGGGCAGCACGAAGGCCTCTGACTCTGTAGGGAGAGGAGGGGAGAGCCGCCACAACCCCAGAAGAGCACAGCCTTGTGGGTGAAAACACTCCCACAGTCATAAAACACGTGGTGGGCAAGAGAGCCCGTCAGCACCACAAGCTCCCTCAAGCTTTGGGTCTCCCCTCCAGGACAACACCGGCCTGCTTCAGCGAGACACTGGCATGGGCCCCAGGAACGGCCACGGGATCCCATAAGGGCCAGGATGTGCTGGAAAGTTAGGAGGCCTGGCACATGGCCAGGCTCTGCCTCACCGCAAACCAAATGGGGAGCCTTGGAAATCAGAAAGGGAGAAAAATCTCAAATTTAAACAGAGTGTGTGACACAGGATCCGTGCGGTAAGTGTAGATGGGGCCTCGCCAGGCTCGAGGCGCGGGGAGAGCCGGCACCCGTGGGGGGGCCGCGCAGGTCAGGGAGGGGAGCCCGCCACGGCTGTCACAACTGCATTCATCGCCGCATCACACAAACCCTGCGAGGGACCTCTTCAGGTAATCAGGAGCTTAACTGGTAATCAACAACATTCTCTCCTTCGTAAGCTGGCTGGAATCACGCCACGGCCTCATCTTCTGCATTGCCCAACTTGGGAGTTTTAAATGTGAAAGCCTGACACTTCGGTGATGGAGGCTTTAGCACTTAATTACACAGATTTGGGTTCCAAGGCAGAGGGAAGAGTCCCGCTTCGTTAAGAGAGGGGCCGCCACGAAGACCATCAGTTCACAAAACTCCGCGGCTCAACGAGAACAAGTCAGGTCATCACCAAGTTGGCTCAGCGGGCGAATGTTTAACGTTAACATAAAGAACGTCCAGCTCAAGGTCACAAACTGAGCCCCGCCAGAGTTCCCAATTCCGGCCCGTGGCTGCGAACCTGCAGCCACGGACACGGACAGACGGTCAGCGGACGACGGGACCAGCACGCGATGGTCACGAGTCAAGGGCAAACCAAGGACGATGCCCTCGCTATGGGCCAGGCACGACGGCCCAATGTGGCCACATCCAACTATCCATCTCCCAGCCCGCAGCAGGCCCCAAGCGAGAACCCAGCAGCACCACTCTGCTTCTTGTCCACCTCCACCCCAAGCGCTCCCCCAGTCGGGGGTCCCCTGCCTCGTGCGAACCGCAAGCCGGGGACGGCACTGACGGGGCAGCTGCTCTCTCTCTGGAGGAGCGCCCTGCAACCTGACCCCGGGCCCAGGAGAGCTCCCAACAGCTCCTGGGGAGCACCAACAGCGGACCCCGCGTGGTACTGAGGGACAGGGGGAAGGGAAAGTCTGTTTCTTTAAGGATCCTCGTCTCTATGCCGTCATTTTTGTAAGAGAAAAACGTCCGAATTTCACAACACCCTCTTGGCTTGAGTGGATCTCTGATTTTCATTAATGCTGGGCGTCGGAGTTTGTTAACTGAGATGCTGCGGCTGAAATACTGACTGGCTCTACGAACGTGTGCCGAGTACTTCCCTGTGCCAGAGACTGGCGGGGGCAAAGGTGGAGCCCGAACAGCCACCACGAAGCCTAGAGGAAGGGCTGCGCGCTTACTCGCTGACGCACTCCGATGCGCTCACGCCCCGTTTACTGGCCTTGCTCACACTATTTCTCGGCCAGACTGATTTACACAGCGACGTAAATAAAGAGCTGGCCACGTGGCGAGTGAGCGGTGTGACAGGGGAGGGGGGGCGGCATGGCAGGTGCAGAAGAGCAGAGTCCCTGCCCCTGGAGAGGGTGGCCCTGGGAGGCACTGGGGCTGAGCCCTAGAAAGGGACAGCATCAAGCACGGGGCATGAGGGGACATGGGGGCCGGGGAGGAGGCCGCAGAGCCCAGAGCCAGTGAGCCTGCAGGACGTCCCCATGACGCAGGCAGGGGACAGCTCACGAGGACCATGACACCGAAGCCGCAGGCGCCAGGCTCCTGAGCTGGGCTTCCTTCTGGAGGAAAGGGGGAGCCCCTGGAGACGTGTGTCCATCCGAGTAACTCCCCACACTGGTGTCTGCGAGCCCAGGTGCAGATGTCCCCATCTGGGGACAGCACTGTGGAAACAAACAGAGGCGGGGTGGGGGAGAGATGCTCCCAAGCACAGCCCACAGACCGCATGGGCTCCTGAGGCAGAAGGGAGAGCCCCCGCCCCGCCACTGACGCCCCTCCAGTGAGGACAGCCTGACAGAGGACACGTCAGCGCCACACCTTGAAATGGCAGTCACCGGACCGCCCGCGGCCGAGGACAGCAGGTGGCGCCCGGCATGCCCACCCTCGGCATCTCCTGCACCAGGGTCGCCGGCCACACCCCTCCCCACTCTGCACACGGCGTCCTCACACCTGCCGGCCCCTGTAGGACACGGTAAGGACCGCAACTGCCACCCTCTCCACGTCCCCGGCCACAGCAGGGCCTCGGTGACCGCGTGCCAGGCGAGGGCATGAGCGGCCAGCCGAGAGCTCGTGGTCGGGGAAGGGCGAGGAAATACAGGCACAGCTGCCACCAGAACGCGCGGAACGGGATGCCAAGATGCTCCCTGAAGAACGGAACGAATTTAACCCCAATTTCTCCAGTTAAGATACACCCAAACTAGTGCTAAACGTTAAGACGACGCGTCGAGTCCAACGTGCGCCTACTAATGACGATGCCACCAACGCCCCGAGGGCAGAGTGCGCCCAAACCGAAGGGGCCACCCCGCAAACAGCGTCCCCTGCTGCCCAAGCCCAGGGCTCTCTGAAAAGAAAGCAGAACTGCTGTCTAAGTGGAGCCCCCTGGAAGGCTCTGATGGTCGCTGAGCTCCCTTCCTGTTTCTCAGCAAAGCCTGATGCCCGCGTGCGCCCAGCGTCCCACCGCAGCGGGCTCCACCCGGTGCCCGTGCGCCTCCCGCGCCCCACCAGCCTTCACGGGACACGCGTGTGCTGGAGCTTGCAGCGGCCTCTGGAGACGCCGTGCGGCTGGGAACCGCGCGTCAGGGCACGGGACGAAAGCCTCCCTTCACAAAGAGTCACCGCACCGAAGGATTTAGGCCCTCGCCATTTGTTCACGAGGACAGAGGAAACCTGCAGCTACAAGCTTCTCTCCGAAGGCAGGACGTTCTGCAGAGACGCCCTCCTCCAGCAGGCAGGCGGCAGACCCGCAACCACGGTCCGCTTGCACAAGTCACGGTCATGTGAACACGCAAACTGATCATAAATCAAGCCACTAAACTGATCCACTCCCTTTACCTAATTAAGTCAAAAATAATTCCTCGAAGGATGAATGGGTCTTTAAATCAATCAGCAAAATGCTCCTTCACTTAAACCATTAATAATGCAGCCAAATGGAAAGAAAGACGGAGCAACAAGAGACAGCTCGTTCCCGAAAACCCGGGTGCACGACCTCGAGCAGGGGATCATGGGATGCATGCGGAGGGCTCCCGCATACCGAAATGTCACCCAGTTGTGCGAGCAGACATCCCACCTAAGGAGATGACGGCGGCCAGACCGCAGCACAACCCCAGGGACGCCGGGCTCTGCTCCTGTGAGCAGGTCAGCAAAACTCTCCAGAGGAAAGCCCAGCACGAAAGGAAATGCTGGGCCACGTCGCCATACACAAATCTTAAGTGGTTTAAAGGCAAAAAAATTAGAAAGTAAAACAGATTGAGGAAACATTTGCAACGTATTTCAGGCCAAGGATTAATACCAAAAATTCTGCAAAAAAATATCATGCAACAAGAAAAGTATGTAAGTGAGCCCACTGAAAATGAAGAAAATATCTGAAAAAGGTTATTTATAAAAGAACGTCGGCTCAACAGAGAGAACGGCCAAGAACGGCGTCAGTTACAGACACACACAAGCACATATGACGCGGTGCCCCCCGCTCCCCAGTAACGCGGGTCAGCTCAGGGCTTCGGACACCCACCGTGAGCCATCTGAACCACGAGGAGCCCCCGAACACAGGCACTTTGCTAAGAAAAGGATCGACGGGCTTGGAAACCAGCCTGACAGATGTCAGAGCCCTTCAGAAGCCACAGAGCTCCGCTGAGCCCGGATGGCAGGCCAGGCATGTGACGGGGGCCGTGGGAGCCCAGGAGAGTGCGGCCCGGTCCTCCCACGGCTCAGTCTGGCAGGCAGCGGGGCCCCGTGGGGTGAGTCCCAAACAAGTCCCAGTGCCAAACAAGAACCAGCAGGCCGCCCCGGCGCCCCACCGGCTGGACAGTGAAATGGGAGGTCGTGTGCGTAAGATGCCAGCACACTTTGCTATTAATAACACAGCAAAAAGCCAAGAAATTCATTTACAGGAAGTCGTGCCACCAAGACCTTTGTTGCTGAGATGATACAGGACCTTAAAGTACTGGTTATTGGGAGAGTTTGCTGCTCTAACTGATGGACAAGCCAGCTTTCCCTGACAGCTCCAACAAGGTAATTCCGGCGGGGCCATTTACAAAAGACTAAGTTGCTTTCGTTGTCCGTTCCTGGTCCTCGATAAATCACACAGACACGTCAGCTCCCCAGTTCTGCTCGTGCACTCCAGCTAACGCACATCCCAGTTGGGATTCCTCTGATGTCCCTTACAGCCAGCCTGGGCTGCAGCATTCCCTAGAGCCCGGCTTCTGGGTGTCATGCACGAAGAGGAAAATGAGGTTTACGGTCAGAGCCTCTGCACGTATTCCAACACATCCCTGTGAAAGGCCGTCCGTGGTCCCTCTCCGGGCAGGGCCTTGCCAGGAGCCAGGCTGGCAAACCAACCCCACAGTTAGATTTCCGCAGCCCTGGCCCAGCCCTGACAGCTCATCAATCAGGAATTAATACATGTCAGCACACTCTTCCCTCCCTGTTACAGCCAGCAAAGGAACCATAACCAGGCAGTAAGAAACTGCTCACGCTGTAACTACCCCAACTGGGCGGAACGTAATCCCAGGCAGGGCATGCAGCAACCACGGACAGAATCCGGACGCGCGGTCTGCGGACTGCCCACAAGGTCAGAGCAAAGCGGGACCGCTTCTTCTCCGTTCCTGAAATAGTCCTGCTCAAGATAACTGATCAACTGTGTGGCTCTTTGATTTGTTAATAAAAGGAGATCTGTTCCCCCAAAAGGAACGCACCGATCTCATTTAAAATACGGAGCTCTTCCCTTCCTACTGGTCAGGCAGCCCGGCTCACGGCTGCTGCACACACCACAGGTCACCCGGAGTTAGGAGAGCCAGCGTGGCCACCGCACGCCAAGAAGCTGCTCAAAAGGCATAACTGTGGCAAAGTCCAACCAATAAACCTCTTCCGAAATGATAGACATCCAATTTACCAACAACCCTGCTGCTCCCCGTCCCACACTAAGAAGCCTGTGGATAAGGAATGCATGCCACCAGCTGCCCAGCCTTCCTGCACAGGTGGCGCCGAACCAGGGCTCTAACCCACAGCACAGCCAACGACGCGGCACCTGCCAGAAAATCGACAGCTGACAGCCAGGAGAGGGCGGGAGTCCCCCCACATAACAGCAAGCGTCGCCCACACTCCAGTCCCAAAGCTCTGGCATCACCGTGGGCTCCTAACGGCCACTGCTGCTGGACCCGAGACCAGAGCACCTCTCGTCCTGGGAAGCTTCCATGACCCTGAGTGGGAAGTAGAAAGTACACTGGGAACTGGGAAGACAGAGGAGAGGACTCAGGGGCCGTTGCATTCAGAGCCAACAGACTTAGCCAGGAGACCGCGAAGCCATGGGCACAGCACATGCATCCAGGCCTCTGGAACCACGGGGCCCAGGGAGGGGATGCTGCAGGGGGCAATGTGTCCCCGGGAAAGGTCCCCAGGGCACGTTCAGATCCCTCGGGGGTGTGATGATCAGCCTCCGGCTATTTGAATTCACAGTCACAGAAAATCCGAGGAACTCAGAGTTTCAAGTAAGGGGGGAATCTGCCACGTCTACCACCTACCGCTCAGGCCGGACACCCAAGTGTGACGGCACTCCAATTCTCCGTGCACACTTCTGCTCAGCTCTTCGAAGACCATAGATGCATCATAAAGATAAACTTGTATCCTGCTGAAATCTGACATTTATAATGAGAATTTTCCATTTTATAGACACTACTGGAAGCCAGGCTGTAGAGTGGTGCAGAACAGCTAGAGGGCTGGCGCGCCCCGGTGAGCTGGCCACAGCCCTCCTCTGGGATGCTCACAGCACCTCAACACTTCCCATGACGAGGGATGCTCCCCCGAGCATCGAGACCGCGTAGGGATTGGCCCACACTGAGAATCAGTTCCCCGAGATAAGCTTCTCCAATGAAATGGGTAGGTAAAGGTTGAGGACATTTTAGGGCTCCTGACAAATACTGGGGAAACACCTCAAGGGGGGTTTGCGATTCCCACGACAGCCAGCGTCTCCCAGGACCGCCAGCCCCACAATCCGCCAGCAGCGGCTCTTCCGCCTCTGCTCGCAGGGAAGGCACACACAGCTCAGGAGAATGATGCTGACTGCGCAGTTCCGCATTTTCTGGTGACGTGTGACTTTCTTCCACGGGTGTCTTTGTAACTGTCCCTTGAAGCCATCTTCGACTTTCTCAGCTCCCGGCAGGAGCCACACGGAGCGGGAGGGGTGGCACACAGGAGGCGGTCCTCACCTCAAGTGGGGGCCTCCCAGCCGGGGCTCCTGGCACCCGCGACTCCTGCTGGAAAGTGCACTCCTCACGGGCAGGGCGGCGTCGCCAACCACATCGCCCAGGCCTTCCGCGAGGCTCAGGCACGTGGGGGCCTCCCAGGACAGCCCCCAAGACATGCAGGAGCCTCCAGCCACAGTGGAGAACGTGCCAGAGACGAAGCCGCCCGCAGGACAACGGCCCGGGCTAACCTCATGAGCACACACACACTCACCCCGTCTGACCCGCAGTCTCCGTGGAGCACGCTCTTGTCTCCTTGCCGTCCCTGAGGGACATCAGCTGTGTCCACGCCCGCCTCCCTGTGCTATCCCGCCCTTCCGTGAGCTGAGCACACCTGCCTGCTGCTGGCGGGGAGCCTGGCCCCGACGGAGCCCTGGCCCCCAACCTCCTGCGGAGTAAAGCAGTCGCTGACCGAGGGGCTGTGTGAAGGCTTCCGGTGTCAGCCGGCCACACGGACTGAAGCAACGGCTTCGGGGCTTCTTCTCTGTCACATCCGGACCAGGACTACACGCTGCAGATGCTGGACGGCAGCCACATGGCGTTTGAGGGCGTGAGCCCCATGCCGGGGCCTCACAGTGCCCAGCACCGGCTGGAACAGCTGACCGCGGCTCCAGCGTCCGAGTACACGGAAATGCACTGGGTCTGGTGGGCGCAGGGGCCAGGGCAGGGGCCTGCATCCCTCCAACGAGGCCTGACATCCATCCACCACGGTCCCTGAAGCCCTTAAGTGGTTTGCCGTCGGCGAGACTGTTTTCACGCCCAGTGTCACAAAACCCGTGCTCCCCCGTGGCGGTTCGGAGATAAGGACCTGACGCTAGAGCCCCAGAGGGTAACAGAGGGTCTGATGCTAACTAGCGCTAGTTACCAGCCCGTGAAGGGGTGAGCGTCCCGAGCAAAGCCTAGAAGGCCGGGATCTGTGCTGAACCACTTTCTTGCCATCTCCCACTGACGCCTGGGATTTGCCTCGTGCTGGGAGTCCCAGGTGTGGCTTTCTCGCTCTTTCGAGAAAACGTATTCTGTCAGGCGGAGAGGGCCCTCGTGCTGTTTTCAGGGGCGAGGGCCCAGAGTCCTCGCCGGGGGTGCGCTGCACCTGCACATTTCAGCTCAGCGGGAGGGCCCCGGAGTCGCATCATGAAGATGCCAAGAGAAAGCAGATCGCTACATCTGTCCGACCCCGAACCTCGCTTTATCTTTGTCACGGCGACACACGCTGCCAGCAAGCAGGGAACAGACCGCCCTGCTCTCCTGCCAGCCGTAAGTGACTCCCCTCCCCCAGGCACGGGAGAGAAAACCGACCTCAGCTCTGACGCCGCGCGCCACGGCCCTCGGACAGCTGCCGCTCTGGTTTGGGCAGAGTGATTCCCAGGGTCCTGTGGACCACACAGAGCCATTCCAAAGTCCCCGGGGGCGAAGCCGGGGGTCTGCTCAAAGGACCCAGGGGCCAACGGAAATCAAAAGGCACACACAGACCACTGGTCAGTAGAATGAAGGGGTCTGAAAATGACAAGTCCACACTGAGCCTCAAAAGAACATAAAATACAACACGTGCCAGAAAAATAAAATCACCTACAACAGATACCAGGGAACAAACGTGCCAGTCAGAGCCCTGTGACAGGTGCCAGAATGCTGGGGAGGGGGTGGGCTCGGGGGCACGAGGGCCTTGGAAGACTCGGGTGCAGAAGCAGAGGGTAAAGGAGCTCGGGGGTACGGCCCCTGCGTGAGGGAGGACAGAGGCAGGCGAGTGAAGAGGTGGGCCTTTCCCTTCCAAAGCCCCGGGCCTGCGTGTGGCCACAAGGGGACAGCCTGGACCCTGGCAGGATTCACACATTGGGGAAGGATGCCTGGGCCAGCCCACACGTGACCTCCATGGGCCTGTATGCCCAGCAGGTGGCTGAGCCCAAGCAACCCCCTACTGTTTGTGCCCATCTCCCCTCCCGCCTGTCCCGGCTGTCTCCTCCCGCTGGGCAGGGTGATCACGGACAGAGGCGGTGACAAAACTGACACAGGGCAGTCCCAGCAAACGCCGTCACTCACATAGCATGAGGGTCACTTTGCTGTTGCTTCTCACCGTGTGAAGTGGGACGTGCAGGCCACAAGCCCAGGGCCCCACAGCACAAGAAGCAACCCCATCCTGAGGGGCAGGGGTGGACCGTGATCGCCACGTGATCGCCAGGGACATGTGACCGCCACAGAAGATTCCTTAGGGAGCCACAGCCAGTAGTCACCCCATTTCACAAGAAAAGCTTCCCGCATCAGGCGGGTGGAAAGAATGACCGTGGGCTGGTACCAGAGAATGCGTTCTTCCTCTGTGTTCTTCCCACTCCCAGGCCTCCCTCCAGGAGCCGGTTCAGGCTGGCTCCTGTTCCCGCCTGGCAACAGCAGAGACGGTGTAAACCTCGAGTCCCAGAGAGCCGGAGCTCAAGGGGTACATGGTGGTTTCCCACTGAAGTCCTCACACGAAAGCCAAGGGGAGAGAGGCTCAGCCAAAGCCCCACAGATCCCTCCCTCACGCCACTGGGCCATGTTCACCATCTGGTGACCGTGCCATCACCGGAGACCGTCCCATCACCAGAGACATGGGGCGCCTGCCTGGACCACGGACAAGAGCGTCCGCATGCTTTCCCCGAAGCCACACCCTGAAAAGCAGAGCAGGGCGGCAAAGACCTTCTGGTATACCCCAGGACAAGTGCCTCCACATGGGGGGCGTCAGGCCGGCTCCGAAAGAGGAAGGGGCCTTCTGCGGCCGGGTTGTCCCAGCTCTCTATGGACTTGGAAGCAGCCTCCCTAACAGTGCTCTGATCACGATAACGCGACCCTCGTGAATAGCTAGAATACCGAAAGCACACAAGACAGAAGAAAGCATCGATCGGTACCCACGCAGGCTTGGCTAACAGCCTGGTGCGGGTCACTGGGCTCGTTTGCTAGGACGACCGCACAGTCTCACGGACGGGCCGGCGCCCACGACACTGACTGTCTCGCAGTCTGAGAGGTCCAAGGTCAGGCATGGCCAGGGCTGTCCCCTCCTGGGCTTGCAGGCCGTCCTCTCCCTGGCTCCTCACATGGCCGTGCCTCTGGGTGGGTCTGTGTCCTGCTCTTCTTATAAGGACGATTTGTGCTAAAACAAGGCCACTCTAATGACTCCACTGAGCCTTCACTGTCTCTACAAAGACTCCTCCAAACGTAGCCGCATGCTGAGATCCTGGGGCTTCAAAGTCCAACAGATGAGTCTGGGGAAGGGAACAATTTAGTCTGTGATGTTCACACATACACACGTTTTTTAATAATCCAGAATCGACACTCCGTATGAAGTTTTATGTCCCATTGTTTGTATTTATGCCCTGGTCTTTTGTCACGGATTGAAAAAAGCGTTTCTTAGGAAATCGAGTTTAAGCTGCGCAGACATCACGGAACCACAACTGGCTGAAACGTCCCTGACGGCTGGAACTCGGGGTTGGTTTGGGGCTCCTCCGAGATCAGTCGCTGTGACCGGAGTCCCCCACAGCTCACCCTCCACGGCCTCTCTCCCCACTTCGAGACAGGGAGGCACCGAGCCTTCCTGTCAGCGTGGAAGTGCTTCCCAGAAAGGCTTCACAGAAAGATTAAGGGTGTCAGTCTCCTCTCACCTGAAAAGCACTGAGTGTCACCTTTTTTCATCTTGGCTAATTTGACAGACAACAGAACCGCGATGCCGCCCCCGTCTGCATTTGCACTTCATCACTTCCAAAGCTGCACCTTCTTGTTCAGCTTCTTAGTCATTTCTGTTTCCGACTTCGTAATGTTTCTACCTTTTCTAAAAAGCGTTTTTTAACTAGATGTCTGCTTTCCACAAACGTAAGAAGTGGTTCTTAAAGATGAACACTGCCACAAAACCCCCACCCCGGTGCACGTGGGCGCGCGGGGAGCTGCCAGGCTGGGCCGGCTCTGGTGAGCGCGCGAGGCGACTGCAGTTCCAGCGCCGGGGACAGCACGTGGCTGGAGAATAAGTTATTCTGTTTGACCTTTCTTATTCAACACTAGGGTACTTTTAATCAAACATATCAATATGTACTAATTAACCCTGCTTGGGGTAAGTCAAAATTAACAAACCACGTCAATAATAAAACAGAACGCCATAATTGGTATTTTAATTTTTATAAGGAACAGAGCACAGAACACCAGACAGAGCACGAGGTCGCCGCCGCATAATCACCCCACACACCCCACAGCGCATCCTCCGCGCTCCTACCAGACTCATAAAATATGCTTCCAAAACGAGAAAAAATAGCTGTCAAGAGCCGCATCTTATTATTCAACTATTAAACTTTCTTAATCATCAATCAGTTTAATTGCCCCTGACATGGGTTATAAATAACATTTTGTGGTTCAATAAAATACTACAAGCATAACCCCTTCGCTCCCAAAGCTGCTCTCAAGTTCTGCGGGGGATGTTCCAGAACAGTCTACGCACCCTTCACTGGCCCCAGTCATTGCCACGAAGTCCTGCCTTGACTATTCCGGAACGATTTACGCACCCTTCACTGGGGTTTGGTCATTTCCATTTCCATTGGATAAAATATCCTGAAGCATTTTTCTCATTTGTGCAAAAACATGTGAAGCAGCTGCTGTATTAAACTACACAGCATTATTTTCTATCGGATCTCTGACGGGTGGATGGCCCATCCCTCTCTCGTCCAACCAGTCAGCTGAATGCAGACATCAGCGCCGAACCCTGTCCCCCACCCCTAGCCAATGGCTCGGTGCCGCACGCTCCTGCTCTCCGCCCGAGCCTGGGGCAGCAGCAGGTGCAGAGACCACAGCGTCCCTTCAAGGGACTTAAAAGTGAGAGATGACTACGACAAATGCTACGACTCAACTACTGACCACGGTACTTTCCCTTCATCAATCACGACCCAGATGCCACGCACCAGGCTGCCTGCGGCGGGCGCGTCATCCATCTTCAGCAGCCTTGCCTGCTCGGTGTCAGTGACATTCCGCAGAGGGGACGAGACTCAGCGAGCCTGGGGGCGCGCTCCCAGGGCGGGTCCGCTGTCTGTGAAGCACAGACGCAGCCTCTTCTTCTCCTTCGTAAAATCCCCATCGCCGCTGTCGTCAAGGAACCGTGGAGCTAACCGTGTTAGCACCGGTCTCGCCTGACCCCGTGCAAGTTCCAGTGCCCTGGGAGGCACAGCCTGCGCAGTCACCTAACAAGTGCCCCGGACACACTGGCTGCAGGCCGGAAGGGGGAGAGAGGCACACAGCACACTGGCCCCCGAGAAGGGGGAAAACCCTTCCTGCTTGGAGGTGGAAGGTTCAGGAAGGCTTCGTGGAGAAGGGAGCCCAGATTCAGGCTCGAATGATAGACAAGCAGAGTATCTGAGATACGTGCATCCAGGGGTACCTGGGGGCCGTCAGCCGAGCATCCACTCTTGGCTTCAGCTCAGGTCATGATCTCAGGGTCACGGGACTGAATCCTGCGTCATGCTCTGCGATCAGCGGGGAGTCTGCTTGAGGCTTCAGTCTCCCACACCCTTTGCCCCTCCCTGCCAATCACTCCCACATGCCCTCCCTCTCTAAAATGAATGAAACCATCTTAAAAAAAAAAAAAAAAAAGATATGCACATCTAACCACTTAACTCTCCTGAGTACAATTACCCTTCCACAGCTACCCTGGCCCCCACAACAAAACCCAAGCCCACCAGCCGGTGTCGCCAGCCACCAGCAGCAGCCCCTGCTGCTCACTGCAAGGCCCTGGGACCTCGCACAGCCAGGTCTCGCCGGGGGCCCCGCGTCTGCCTCACATGCTTTTCTCCTCCTCCACTGAAGTCCTCCCTGGGCTGACCACCCTGACCACCACTCACAGCCCCACAGCAAGCACACTGTGTCTCTCAGAGTGAAGGACAACCACATCACCTGCTCCCAGACACTGGGGTCCTGGGAGCTCTCCAAGAACGACGGCCCAGGGCCTAGTGTGGAGCTTAGCCCAGGGAAAGCACTCAGAAATGTTTTTGGGACTGGCAGGCACATAGATGCACAGATAAAAAACGAAATGCTTACCCAAGCCTTTGTGGCTTATAAAGGATTTTGTGTTAAATGAGGTCTTTGGGGTTTTATTGTTTTTTAATACAGATGATTCTCGGAAATGGGGTTTTAATCAAAGGAAGTACACTGAACAGAAGCCTAGAGGCTGGGAGGGTCTCCCAACCACAGGCAGAAGGGAAGAGGGAGGGGAGAGGTAGGGGGACAAGTGGTCAGCCCTCTGCATCCGGGCAAGGAAGTCACAGGAAGTCATTTAGTGCGCTACGTAAGGACACAGTCAGGGCTGTGCTCTGGAAAGGGGAGCCCAGCAGAGCCCAGCAGAGGCCATTACGTGAGGCCGGGCGCCAGGGTGAGCACCGTCAACTACAGCTCTTGGCCGTGAAGGGGAAACCAATGTGGCTTCTGGTCTGAGTGAAAACTCAAGCCACTGATTCAACTGCCAGGCACTGAGCAAAGCCCGACAAAGAGCCCTTCTGCGGGCTGACGGCAGCGCCAGACACTGCACAGCAGACATGCCCTGCTCTGCGCTGTGTGATCCTAGCGCGGAGCGAACGGCAGGCCACTCTCAGCTACTGGAGAGGAGAGAAAGCAAACCAGCAAGGCTGCAGGGGGCACGCCAACTCCCACGGCCTGTGAGCCAAGCAGGAACACCATGGAGACCCACCTATCAGACCACGGTGCCTGACAGCTTGTAGCACGGAGGTGGCGTTTTGTAGACGAAGGTGAGCTCAACCTGCTGCCCGCGCTGCTGCAGAGTCTGAACTCCAGAAGCAGGATGGAGCTCGGGCTCTGGAGCAAACAGGTTCACCTGCACGACCCTCAGCCTCTCTCCTCTAACCTCCGCTACCATCAGCAACACGTCCCTCTCAAGGTGGTGGGGAAGATACACAACACAGTCCACGCTAAACCAAGGGCCTGACCCAGGTGCGCCCACACCCGAAGTTAACACTGGTGTCGGTCACCCTCCAGGGAATTCTACCAAATTCTACAAGTGGAACAACAATGGTAGCACAGCCGACTTCCCACAGAAACTATGCAGGACAGAAGACAGTGGAATGACATCACCAAAGAACAGAAGGAAAACGACCGTCCAGCCGAGGTGCCGCGCAGTGAAAACAGCCATCACGAAGGAGATGATACCCTGTCACACGAACACAAGCCACAGCACAAGAAATGCTCAAGAAAGTTCTGGCAGAAAGACATGCTACGAGTCAGAAACACAGATCTACAAAGAGACAGGAAGAAGACAGATAATGGTAAAGAGGAGGGTACATGAGGGTACTGTCCTTCCCCGTCATTCACTCAGAGAGTTGACAACAAGCACCCCGGGCGTGCGGACCTTGGTTTGGGATGCCGTTCTCCAGTCAGAGGGCCTGGACCCTGCGGAGGACAACCACATGCTCACAGCGGTGCAGCCATCATGGGAGCCCAGGTGCCGAGGGAAAGAGCGCCAGGGGCCAAACATGAAACGCTGTGAACAACAAAACGGTGTAGCAGACTGCACCCCAAAATGCAGAACAAGTATCTGTGGGGCCGTACTGATGTATGCGGTTGAAGACATGAACAAACGGGGGAAACAGACAAATCCCTCACGCAGAAGTGCTCTGAATAATTCGTGCACATACCGCGCCCTCAGAAACGGGAGGAGGACTTCCCTCCCCACACGTGGGAGCGGACTGTGACTCCCGGAGAGGACAGGAGGGGCAGGGAGAGAAAGAGGACTTCTCCGTGGAGAAACCAGACAGACACACCTCAGCCAGGCAAGCAAGGGCAGCACCAAGAGCAATAAGTCATGTTGACGGCACGCGCTCAGGATCGGAGGGGATGAGAACATGTCACTTCTTTGTCATCCCACCTGAAAACCCACGACCCAGTCTAATTACAAGAAAAACACCAGACAAACCCAAGTTTAGGGACATTCAACACAATACTTGGCAAGGACTCAACCTGTCAAGGTCTTTAAAAAACAAGAAAATCTGAAAAACTGTCCCAGTCTAGAGGAGCATAAGGGCACATAACAATTAAATGTCAGGTGCTTTCTGGACGGGATCGTGGAAGTGCAAAACCACACTAGTAAAAACCAGGGAGATCTGCGTATAAATCATAACAGTTTTTCAGTATTGATTCCTTAGTTGAGGCAAACGTCCTCATGTACAACATTAATAGCAGGAGAAATGGGCAGAGGAAAGGAGGGGACCCGCGCACCATTTTTACAACGTTTCTAGAACTCTTAAAAAGTGCTAAAATTTAAAGTTTAGGTACAAAGACAACAAGGTTACGTCTCAAAAGCAAAACATCCAACAATGTACTACCCACACATACAAGTCACACGGGGCCGGAGACAGGAAGAGGGAGCACGACGCTGTAGAGTTTATGCCATATGTCAAGTGGTAAAATTTTATGGGAAGGTAGGCTGTGATAAAACGCGCACTGTAAACCCTAGGACAACCCCTAAAAAAATGAAGAAAAGAAAAAGAAGACATATAACCAAAGAGCCAACACAGGAGATAAAACAGAAGCGCAAAAGAACTCAATTAATCTAAGAGAAGGCTCACGAGAGGAGCCTGCGGTGGGTGGGCCGGCCCACCACGCAGGCCCTCCAGCCCTGGGGCTGAGATCTGGGCTGCACAGCAGCTCCCCGAGAACCCCCCACCAGAAAGGGGGGTGTGTGGAGAGGAGGCCTGGGCACAGGTGGTGCTCCACAGCGGCACTGTCCCCGCCCGAATCCCTTGGCGCCCAGTAAGTGAGCGTGGTCACAGCCAGGCCAGGATGCTGGAGGGGGCAGTGAACTGAGCGCAAGGGCTGGAGTGACATCCACAGGGACGAGCTGGGAGGTCTCATTGCTGAGGGCAGTGGGGGCCACTGAGGCCCTGAGTGGAGGGAGGACGTGTCGCTCTGGACAGGATGAAAGCCTATCCCAGAAACAACGGCCAGGAGGTGCCGCTGAGGAGAGAGGCCAGAGGCGGAGCGACAGACGACCAGCTGGTCCTGGCCCCCAGGAAGGATGGGGGGCTGGAGAGGAAAGAGCTGTAGGAGGCAGGATGGGCAGGACCCGGAGGCTGACAGTATGAGGAAGGGGAAGCAGAGCCTCGCTCACATTTCCGACGCGGGACCCGGGCAGAGGCACGGAGCCAGAGCCGGAGAATCCCACAAGGCTGCAGGTGAGGGACAACATGCGGCAGCCACCCCTACGGCCCACGGCAGTTCCTGCGCCTTCCAGCACGTGCCAAGGAGGCAGGTGGACACACAGGAGTGGAGCTCGGGGCAGATCAGGGCTGGAAGTTTGACAGCTGAGAGCATTAGGTCTCAGCCCCGCAGGCAGCCCTCTTCCGTCCGGGTCTGGTGAAGCGGTGCCTCCTTCCCCAGGTCAACATCTCATGTGGGACATTAGGCAGTTTCAGGAGGTTCTTAAACCTGCTCAAACCACCCCGGGACGTCCAACAACATGGAGTGGTGAGGCCAGACAAGAGGTAAGAGGCCACCCAAGTGGGAGAGGACGTACAGGACATTACGGCCCGGGACTGAGGCAACGGGGCTGGGGCGGCGAGGCAGCAGGGTCCTCCTCCTAGAGGCGGCCAAGGAGGCAGCTCCGAGGAGGGCGCAGCCAACAAGGGGACAAGCTGCAGGGGGACATGTCAGCTGCAGAGCTCAGGGCCGTACGCAGCAGTCACCGCGACATCAGAGCGAGCGTGCTCCCCGAGCCTCTGCAGCAACTGCTCACGGGACGCCCGTCCCAGACTCTGGGTGCAGTTTCTAAAACTAACACCAACGGCCTCCTCTCCGACCCCTTGGAGACTCAGACTAAACGTACTAACTGCTCCAACTCTGGTAAGCCAAGTGCAATTCCCAGGGGCAGGAAAGGAAGGGGGCAGTGGCCTCCGGCTTCCTCTCCCGCACATCCATGGGCCCGGAGCCCTTCCTACTAAATAAGGCTCTGCGCTCCAGCCTCTGCTTCCAGCAGCACAAATTCCATTGGCTATAAATCAGGTTTATGAATTTCGTATGGATCTGAAAGAAAACCCACCAGCCACAGTGAAGACGCTTGCCCACCCCACACCCCGCCGTAACTGGGCAGCTGACAGAAGGCCCTCGGCCCTAATGACACATTATCACAGAGTCAAGCTCCACAGGCTCAAAAGCAGCATCAAAAGCTGGGGACAGCCCCCACCCCCCGCGAAATACCACTGCGTCAACGCAGACGTCCGCTGGCTCTCAGCACAATCACACCACCCGTATGCCCCCCCGCTGCCCCGGGCAAGGCGGCACAGCCTCGGTCACTCTCAGCAAATACATAGCACGTGCCTCACAAAGCCGGCTGTGGGGGCCCCAAATTAGACACTGCTGTCCAGTCCCAGAAACTGCCATCACTTTAGAATGTTCTTCTGAAGTGGTTTCGTGTTTTATTGGCAAAATGGTATAATATTATTGCAATAAGAACGATTTGAATATAACCGCCATTCGAGCTACGGTAACAACGCGCGTGTACCTGGCGATCTGACTCCACACGCCGCTCCACGCTCCATCATCAGCCTCCCAGCCGGAAAAGCGGAAGGCCCTGTATCCATTTGCAGGTGGCGAGTCTACGGCCGGGAAGCAAACGGCAGACGCGAGGCTGGTGCAGGAACGACGGGAGCTGGGGCACGGCGGCTTACGTCGGCCCGTAAATACACGCTGCTCACACACACACCCCTGTCCTGGGTGCTCACGGGGAACATGAGCGAGCACAAGTATCAAAACCCTACTGTAGACCAGACAGAAGCAAGGCGGAATGAGTGTCGTGGGGGGTGCTGGGCCAGGCCTTTACACACACGTCAGCTCTAGAAGGCACGTTTCAGGCAGACACACATGGGGCACATCCAGGACCCGGCTCCTGACGTCCCTCCCGAGCCAGGGCCTCGCCCCGCCAGCCTCCCCTGGAAGTGGCGATCCCGTCCTTGCCATGAGTGTGGGGAAACCCTGGGGTTATCCACCATCACGCGCTCTCTCCCACCTTCAACCATCTACCAGCAAACTCTCGCAAGCTTAACCGCAAACCAGCCGAAGCCAACCAACCAGTTGCTGCCAACACCTGCGTGAGCCCAGTGAGCTCAATGCCCTCCCCGAATCCACCCGGCTTCGCCCTTCAACCTGCTCTCAAGACGGTCTGCAAACAGCCTATTACAAACAAAGCCCCCTTAACCCTCTGCTTAGAGCCCTTCCTCTTCTAGATCAGACTCCAGAGTCGTTCCACAGGACCTGGGCCATCACGGCTTGGAAATCGCTTCTCTGGCCACACATGCATTAGCACGAGCCCTCGGGCTGGCTGGACCACCTATAGGGATCTTCGTCCTCGCTCAGAACATCCGATGACGTGACAGACTCACGCAGAGGCCGTGCTTTGTGAAGAGACCCCGGCCCTGTCACAGAGGTCTACAGACCGGCCAGGTCAGAGAACCCCGGAGTCGCGGCTGCCCGCCCAGGCTCCCCGCAGGACACCTGCTCCCGCTGTGTGGACAGCCTCGTCGGCCTGCGTCCGTGCGCTTGCGTGTGTCTGTCTGCCGGCCCAGCACACAGGGCCGAGTCTATATGAGGGAAACATGCCTGGGACGTGCCTCTCCCAGATGTCCTGACCCCTGTGGCCCATCTGTCCGCCTCTGTCCGTTGGTGTGTGCAGGAGAAACTGCTTCCATGGAGAAAGGCGGTCTTCACCTGTCTCACGGGTCTCTCGGTGGCAGGGGTGGGCTCCGTTGAAATGAATGTTCTTCCTCTCTTCCCCAGAAGCTGCAGCTTCTGCCCCACGGGGACACAGGCCGGGGAGAAAAGACGCCCTCCGTGCCCCATCAAAGGAGTCCCACACTGAGCGGCCACCAGTCAGAGCAGAATGGCACCGGCCCTTCCGGCCCGCACAGAGCGGGAGGCGGACACGCAGCCGGGAGCCGGCGACCGACCGCGGCTAGGAGCAGGCTGGGAGCAGGCCCGGAGCCGAGCCGCGGGAACCCAGCGGGCGGGGACACGCGAGGGGCAGGACCGAGAATGACTCCTGCAGAGTCATGGTCGCCTACAAAAAGGACGCCTGCTGGCAGGTTCTCCAGAGTTCATGAGAGACAACCTGCTCCTACTTCTTCACCAAAGTCTCGCTCTGGAACAGAACTAAGCACACGGGAAGCAAAGGAAAAATGGCAACCGCCTTGTCGATTTCGCGGTGAAAACATAATGAGAATCTCTTCTGCTGAAAAAGCTTTGATTTCTTTTCTCTCTCTTTCACCTAAAGTGTTTTATTTGAAGATAAGCACTTCGCCATGTTTATTGGCGTGGTCTCGGCGATCTCTCTCCTTCTGGCTCCAGCCCTCCTCCTTGCCGCCCTCCCCGGGCACGTTTCCTAGACAACACGCCGTGGCCCGGAACACCTGGCTCGGGCAAGGCAGAGAGCACCCTTCTCTCGCTCACGGCCGGCATTAAAGGGGGAGTTTATCAGGTGAGCGCAGGACTCTAACAGCTCTGGTCGTTTCTCTGCATCTCTCTTGCAAAGAAAGCACTAAATAACCAGGTCTCCCAAGGATGTGAGAGAACGGAAGACGGCGGCAGAACCACCACGGGGGACACCCAAGCCGCTGAACCGGCAAGAACGACCTTATTCATGACCCCAGCGTTCCCTGGGCAGGAGTCCCCGGCCCACCCCCAAGCCTACACAGATCAATCCACGTGCCTCTGATGTAGACACGGAGAGACACAGACGGGGAAGGGCGGGGGTACTGCTCCCACTGAGGGTGGAGTCAACATCTAAAGAGAACGGGAGATGCAATGTGACAGGCAAATGGTGAACACCGGTCAGGGCTTCCACAAGGCCGTGAAACACGCCGACATTCAATCATTGCAACAGGGACCCCGTGGCCTGGATAGGCCCACGAGGGCCTGGGCTTGAGCCTGCCTGTGCACTGGTGCGACAACCCAGATATGTGGCCGCTCGTGCCCTTCCCCTCCCACCTGCAGAGTGAGGACAGAGAAGCGAGCACTCCGGAGACCCCGTCGTTCCCCAGGAACGCACACAGCTTCTGAAGTGAGGACCACAGCTGTGGGAGCTGAGGGACATAGAGGACCACGACCTCAGCCAGCACTCGCCGTAGGAACGCAGACGCCTCGGCCCAGAGCAACGGAGGCGGGTCCAGAGGCCACACACACGGTGACCCGGGGAGAACGGACAGTCTGGGGCAGACAGCAGACACGGCGAGGGCACCCTCTTCAGCTGGATGCCTCTCAGCACCCCTACAGCCAGGCCACACCCCAGACAGACAGCCACAAGGACACACGGCAGTGACCCAGAGCTCAGCAGTGCCCCGAACTTGGCACCCCAGAACAGGACAGCACGCCTGGATGGCACCAAACACGGCTCCAGAGGGAGCGGCCCCCTCACCCCAACGGCAGAGGCCACGCCACACGCGGACGTGGGAACAGGGGAGCGGCCATGCTGCGGGAAAGCCTCAGGGACACGGGGCACGTGCTCTTCCTGACCCGGCCACACGCGCCGACGTGACAACAAGGCCGGAGGACGAGACCCAGGGCTTGTTCTCCGCGCTGTGCTCTCGGGAGTAGAGCGAGCAGGGTGCGGCCTGCAGGAACGAAACCCCTTCTTCCCTGGGCAATCTTGCATCGTAGCAAGTGCGTGTTTGCCGTCCATGAGGCCCTTCCTGTGCATCTGCTGAGCGCCCCACGGGACAGCACACTGAGGTGGCACCTTTGTCCCCGGCACCCTGATGCTATCCTCTGCTCTCCACCAGACTTCTGGACAGCAAAGCTCCCACGTACTGCTGCCCCCAACGCTGCCCTTCAGACAAGAAGGTAAAGGGTCCTCTGAGGCCCAAGGGCCCAGCTGAACTGCAGACAGGGAGGGAGACATCCAGGCCCCAGCGTGTCGGGGACACTGTCTCCCCAGCGCCTCGCAGCTCATTGACCACGCTCGGGCCTGGGGAAGAAGCTGTATGTTCTGGCCGCTCTCCCTTCCCAATGGTACACACTTTGCAGGCCAGGACGGCAATGTTGGGGACAAGGCATAGCCACGGCATGGTGGCCCGAGCAGGTGCCCAGCACACAGACTGGACCAAGAGGGTGGCTTCACTGGCACACACGAGGATGTTGGTCCATCTGGCAGGGGGCACGAACCTCAACGGAGTGAGCTGGCAGATTCAACAAAAACCGCCATTCCGTCATTTTCAGAAGCTGTGTCCACACACCTCTGAAGAGCACCTGCGAACACAAGGTCATTACTGTGCAGCGAGCTACCGGGCTGTCAACAACACTGCCCTTCAAGCCAGAGCTGGAACTGCACAGCACAATGGTGTTGCTTCCACCGGAGATAAAAATTATTCTAAGTACTTCGTCACAGTTCTGCTGTACGAAGCAGAAAAGCAAATTCTAATACATCGTGTATAAAACACTCGGCAGAAAGAGGAAACACGGCAGGTCTGAGCTGTGTGAGTGTGGGCAAGTCACTTAGCCCCTTCGTGTCTCAATCCCTCCTCTACAGAAGGACGTTACCCCCGAGCCCACCGGGAAGGCACTAGCCGCCCCCGCAGGTGAGCTGAAGTCCGGACATCATGCACGAAGAGCTCGCACTGACAGCGGGAACCCTGCAAAGGCCCACAGAAGACAGAGCGGGAGGGCCAGCTCTCCGAGGGAGGAGTCCAGAGCCAAGAGTCTGCCCAGACAGCCTGGGGTCTCTGACCCCGGACAGAGAAATGCCGTGAGAGCCGTGGCGACGGGCCTGGGTGCTGGGTGCGGCCGCCAGCTCCGCCCAGCAGCAGCTGAATGCGTGTGCCTCCCGCTGTCCGTCCAAAAAACGGGGATGAACTTCAAGGAGCAGTGATTCGGAACAGGCAACGCTCTTCGCAAGTGTTGGGCGCCGGACGCCGGGGGGGCTCAGTCAGTGAAGCGTCCGACTCTTGATTTCGGCTCAGGCCATGATCTCAGGGTCCTGCGATCGAGCCCCGCACCCAGCTCTGCACTCAGCGGGGAGTCTGTTTGAGATTCTCTCCCCTCTCCTCCCACTCACTCTCTCCAAATAGATAAATCTTTAAAAAGAAAGAAAAGAAAGAAAAGAATGAAGTTCCTGGTGTACAAAGTGAGTGCCAAGTGGAGGTAGGCTGCTGCCACCCCCACGGCCACAGCCACCCCCACGGCCGCCATCACACCCTGCGGCACCCGTTCCTCCAGCTCCTCCCGTACCCGCGTCCAGCGAACACCGCGGCTCCGCCCCACAAGGTCAGTACTGGGAGCGCAGCCCCCGGCCCACGCCTCCGGGGTCCGACACCCACCGCCTCGAGGGCTTTGACGGAAGTCTGCGGCTCAGACTGAACCGCAAGGAGACCAGCGCCTTGAAAACTGAAGTCAGGACCAGCCCGCGGCTTGTGAGGAGGCGCGGCCTCCGGGAACGGGAGCTGTGAAGCTGGACAGGCAGCTTCTCCCCCACGAGCCGTCCTGCGGCCCCGCCCAGGCACAGGGTGACAGAAATAATCTCCTCCACACAAACGAAAAATCTCGGCCTTAAAATCAACCTCTATTTTCGGTCTCGGGGATCTAGAAAATAAATCAAATGTTTGCATCCATCCAGGGATACGTTTTGCTTTAAAAAAAAAATGATGACGACGACAGAGGTACCTTAACTTTGCAGACCTGAGGCCGACTAAACACAGAGAAGGCACGGAGTGCACAGACTTTCATGGCAGGAACAAATTCAAATTCTAAAAGATTTTTAAGTGAATCCAGCCAGCATCCAGCAGCACAAGAAAAGGCGCTCGGCAGCACCTGTCATCAGGGAACTAGAAGCCAAAGCCGCGAGCTGCCGTGTCGCCCACGAGCACGGCGCAGCGGAAAGTCTGGCCGTGGCTGTGGGTGAGGACGCGGGAGACCACAGGCCACCCACGCTGCCGCGGGGCACGCGAGACACGGCAGCCCCCGCGGAAACCAGGCCCGCGGCTCCTCCGACAGTTCAACACCAGCCCCCACGCTCCAGGTGTACACCCGAGAGACACGCCCGCGTGGCCGACTACTCGCAACAGCCAAAACGCGAGCACAAGCCAAGAGCCCAGCAGCCGATGAATGGACAGACAAAATGCGGCGTAAGCACACAGGGAAACCCTCGGCCTAGACAAGCAGTGGCAGCCGGACACACGCTGGGGGAAACTCAAGACCATCACGCTGAGCGGAAGAGGCCCGTCAGGAAAGGCCGCACACGGTATGATTCGGACACTGCACGAAAGGTCCAGAATAGGCAAATCCACGGGGACGGAAAGTAGACCAGGAACTGCCGGGAGTTGGGGGAGGAGGGCTTTTTCTGAGAGGTGGGAATGCGCTGGAATTAGTGGTCACGGTCACACAACTCGGGAATTCACTAAAAGCCACTGAATGGCCTTAAGAGAGAGGCAGGCCCTGCAGGTGGGCAAGCGGGGGGCCCGACGGATCAGTCAACGGCTAGATCAGACAGAACATCCCAGCAGGGGACAGGGAGAGCTGGCTTCCCGCCCCCTTTTCCATCACAGCCCCGCCCCGGTCCTGCCACGCAGCGGTCCACTGCCCTGCTGCACTCTGCCGCCCCGACACACGACCATTCAAGGCCTCGGCTATCAGCCAGCGTCGTTCTCCAAGCCGCTTTGTGTTCAAGGAGATACACTGCGAAGTTGTGTCACGTGAAGAAAAAAATCACAAAGCAGCTTCTGCCCCTGGGCTCACGGCTGCGGGGCCGATGCCAGGCCACCCGCCACCGCCAGCTCCAATGCGCAGGCCACGAGACCCATCGGTCACACCGAGATGAGGCCACGGGGAGGCGGGGAGGCCAGCCTCTCCAGAAGCAAGGCAGGCAGCTCCCCCGGAGTGCGGAGTGCATCTCTCTCCTCGTAATTACATTAACTGCAATTAGCTCTCTCCTCCCTCATAATTCCCTTGCTCTGACACCTGCTTCCAGAAGTCCTCTGGCTGCTGCGGAGGCCGCCTCCCTGCAGGCGTCAGAACTCGCGCTCGTCTTCCCCACGCTCCCAGAGGCACACAGCCTCTCCGGCCCGGGCTCTGGGCGAGCGAGCCTGTGCGCGCCCCGGGCTACTGTCACCCCGCAGTGGACACCGGCTCTTCAGAACGACATGAATCTCTCGTGTGTTCAGCCCGGAAATAAACTCAGCGATGACAGATACTTCATTTCTTCCTCATAATTCAATCGCCCTTAAGGAAAAGTTTCATAAGTAATTACATTGATTTTCCTTTCTGCTCGGGACACATCTATTTAGAACCGCGAAGGAAGAGAAAGCGTGCCGTGTCGGGGAGGACACCCCCGGGAGGCTGGCGGCGGAGCACGGGAGGAGCCGCGTCTCCCGGAGCCCGGCTCGCGGGGAGCCTCCGAGGACGGGGAGCCAAGCGCGCCCCATCCTTCTTCCTAATTGACATGTGCTGTATCCATTATATCCAGAAGGGTTTCACGGGCGCTTTCTGAATCCAAAAAGGCTCTTAAATATTAATGCAGTTTGAGTCCTTCTTGAATAGTCTTCAATTCTTATTACTGAAGCAAAAACGGAGACGCCTGACATTAACAGCACAGTTAAGCAGCTGGAAGAAAGTGAGCAGAGTGGCTCCTTCTGGTTCCCCACCAGAGAGTCCCCGAGACTCCCCGAGGACACCAGTCATGCTGGGGATACTCAGGGCCCTCAGAAGTCAATAAGACATCTTTATAAAGAATGAGGGGAAAACACCTCAGAACAAAGTCGAAACAAAACAAAACAGAGATGGCTCTATTACTGGGAGGTACTGCGGACGGCGCACGGCGCAGCCTGCCCTCCAAATGAAAAAGGAACGAACACAAGAACTCTGGCACCACTCACTTCTCCCGGGTCTGGAGTCCAACCTGCTGCAAGGCCCCATGACCTTGACCAGCTTTCTCCACTGAAGGAGCCTGGTTCTCCCGGCTGGAACAGGGAATCCTTTTCTCACTGAATCCACGTAGAACAGTGGGCACAGTGCCCGACACACCAGGAGTGGGCACTCCTGCCGAAACAACTCCAAGGCCTCATTTTTCTTACAGGGAGTGGGATAAAGGAGGAGAAAGGGCAGCCATCCAGGTCCGGCTTTTGTAAGTTAACTCACCGCAACACCAACTTTTAAATTTGAAGAGTCAGCCGGCCACCTGCAGAGCACACGCGGGCTCCACATCTGCGAGACCAGCTCCGCCCCATGGCCCACAACCCCATCAGATGCTCCAAAGCCGCCGGGGTCCCCGGCAGCGTCCCACGTTCAGAAGGGTGCCACAAGCCCTCTCTGCCATTCACTGTCTGAGACATAAGAAGCAGGGGTCATCACAGCCTTCCGGAGTCTGGCCACGTCAGAGGCAACGCAGGGGCACCCGCCCCCACCGGAGTCCATCTGACAATGACCAGCAGTGACTCTACACCCACATCTCCAGAAGGCTCTCAGACACCCCAGGGGACCACGACAGACTCCAGGCTGGACACTGCAAGAACCCATAGCATATCAGGGAAAACAAGCACCATCTGTCATCTGAGTCCAACAGACACTTTCTATTTTTATGTATTTTAAGTCCTTTTACAAATAATTTACAGAATTAAGAAAAGAGGAAATGTAAAGGACGATTTTGTTAGAAATTTTAACACGATTTTAAACATAGTAGAATTTTCCCCCATATTTTCCTAGTTTTGAAAAAACAAAACGCTCGAAACAGACAACAGCCCTTGCAAGCAAATCACAGCTCACCTGTGTCGGGACCGAGGCCAGACCAGACCCGTATCGTAAACACTGGTGACGACGTACGGACTCGCGTCCAGCAGTGCCTCGTTTGTCAGGGCTGTGCTTCCTGCCGCACCGACGCTGTCGAAACGCGATCGTGGTTCCAGGTGTTAAGTTCTTCTCCGATACGTCCTCACTTATCATGACTTCTGGTTCTTTCACTTGCTTTGTTCAAATTCAATCAAATTCCTAAATTTCAAGTTCATCTCCATAAAGTTTCAGTTGATTGTTACTTTCAGTTTTGCCTTGTTGTTTTCAAAATGCAATCCCTTTTTTTAGAGATGTGTTTATTTACTTAGAGAGAGTGAGCGAGAGAGAGCAGGGGGAGGAACAGAGGGAGGGGGACAGAGTCCCGAGCAGACCCCGCACTAAGCACGGAGCCCAACACGGGGCTTGATCCCATGACCGCGAGATCACAACCTGAGCCGAAACCAAGAGAGTCACCCAACCAACCGAGCCACCTGGGTGCTCCCAAAATTCAACACTTTTGAATCTGTTGCGGGCGACGTCTTTGTTGAAGAGAAGAGAGCCCTCTTCTCCGCTGTGGAAACGCAAAGAATTTTCACTTTTTGACTTATGGAGGCCGGTCAGAATGACGGGCCAGCGCCTTCCTCCATTTATACAGCTTCTTCCTCACGCCTTCCCGTCACCTGCTTTCAGCATTTGTCACCTCCATCCAAGTCTGACCCGCACACGTCAGTCATGGAAAATAACAGACCTCTCTAGCAAGAGAGGACAGTCCTCATACTGGCCACAAAATATGAGGCGATGAAGTCCTTCCTGCTGAACGACTGGCTGAACCAGAGAGCGGCCTCCTGCCTGCGCTGAGAACCCCACTGTCCGGGCGCTGGCACCCGACACGGCTGCGCGTCGGCAGGACGTGGAGGCGGCCGCATCCGCCTCTCTGCACCCAACTTCCGGTTCACCCAACAGCGGGCGAGGGTCTTCCTCTGCCATCGCCCTCTTCGTCATTATGTGTGGAACAGCAAAAATGCCAAATGCTCTATGTTCAATGAAAGCTTAAAAAAAAAAAAAAGACTACAAAAACGCCACAGACTTCTTTCACACAGTGACGAAAGACAATGCAACCCCCTGGGAGACAGGATAAGAAAACCGAAGGACCCCACAAAGGGACGGTTTATTTCACTACGACACGATTCTTCTGGATGATTCCATCTCTCACCCTTCCACTCTCCATTTTAGTCTTGGTCTTACCATAGTTACAAATAATCAATGCATAATGACACAACAATTCCTAGGATGATAAACCAACAAAATATTTTAAGATACAGAAAAAAAACTAGGACCGTTAAGATCTGACACTGTATCTCCAATTTATAAAAAAGGTCCAATGGACTACATGATAGCTGCAAGAAAAGAACGGATTCTACTCTATTTTTCAAAAATAAGCAGATTTTCTCCCTGAGCTTTGAAGAATAGAAAAAGTCATCAAATATCAAATCTTACAAATAGTTTGAAATGTTCAAACAGCAAACTCAAAAACAAAAGCACTGAAATGGACCCTGAGGGCCTACAGAAGGTTAATAACACCCTTCTTCAAAACTGAAGAACACGTCTGTAGCCTCAGGCCCGATCACGGGTCTGCCGGAGAACCCTACCTGCCCCTCTGCCCCCAAAAACCCAACCTTATGTTTGTGAGGTGTAAATATGAATCTTGAGAACGATCACAAACTTACAGAATTTGACAAAACTTTGTTTTTTGAAGGATTCTTATTTATTCATTTGAGAGACACAGAACGCACAAGAACGAGAACACAACCAGGGGGAGCAGCAGAGGGACAGGGAGAAGCGGACCCCCCAGTGAGCAGGGAGCCTGAAGCGGGACTCGATCCCAGGACCCTTGATCACAACCTGAGCCCAAGGGAGACGCTTAACCCACTGAGCCCCCAGGTGCCCTGTCAACAAAACTTTAAACGGTCCCTCGGTGGGGCCTAGTTATCGAGGGGCGGACGCTGGGCTGTCATCATGCCTGACTCTAGTTTTTTTGGAAAATGGTCCAGGAAGGAGCACCACATGGTAGGCCTGGCGCTGGATGCTAACAGCTCTGAGACAGGCATGGGGGCTGGGCGGGCCGTGGGCAGAACATTAAAAAGTCCGGAGGGAGAAATGCAAGCAACGAAGTTTGCCACCTCCCAGCCCACCTCCAAACAACCCTGAACGCGAGGGGGAATAAAAGTCCTCTAAGACCACGGCCACAGAGCCCGGAAAGCGTGAATGCCCGCCCTCAAAAGAACGGTCCGTGGAGCAGACATGCACACGGTCCCCTGGCTCCCACCACCGTCCAGGGGACCCGGCCATTCCGTGCACGGGGAACCGCACCCAGGATCCCTGCGCCCGAGGGCCAGCACCACTCGGGATCATCGGTGCAGAGGAACGGGCGGGCAGGGTCCCACGCCACAAGGCAGTCCGCACCCGTCCACCTCCTGCTTTGCTCTGACAGGCAGCATGCCGCCGGAAGGCACGAGTTCGGGGTGGCGGCCCTGGCGACCCGGGGAGGCCTGACGGGTGGCCTCGGGCAGCCCCATCCCTGCGCAGGGCCTCCCGGGGTGGTGAGGCAGGTCCCGCAGGGATGGCCTGGGTGACGATTCCAAGCGCGCGGTCATCGATGCAGCGAGCCCGGGACGCCGCCCTTCTCCCGGGAGCCAAGCCCTCTCCGGCCGGCAGAGCACACGGGCCTCCCACACGGCCGCGCACGAGAGTCAGAAGAGAAACCTCGTAAGGTCAGAATGAGGTACTCCCTCACGATTCTTCAGTTTGTAAGCAGGGATTTTTCCCAATTTGTAGCACAGAATTGGAAACACAAAGAAAACAACAGATCACACAAGATGTCATAAGGATCTCCTAACTGAATGCCATCAATTAAAAAAAAACTCCCAGTGAAATTTCTATGGGTAAAATAAAAATAACGTGGGACACACCAGAGCCCAGAAGAGGGAGAAGCGCAGAAGCGCACCTGCAGCCCGAGCTGTGTCGGAGCACTGAGGACCGCGCCCGCCGAGAGCCGGTCTGATGCTCACACAGCCGCCCCGGGGAGCTCAGGCACCGCCCCCAGGCCTTCCCTCTATGGCCTCCCCACCGAAGCACTCCGAGCAGGCCCTGTCTCCAGCGCTGTCCGCCATCCCTGGGGGCACGGGTCCCAGGCCAGGGTCCCGCCCTGGAGCAGCTGCCCCGCCTCGCCAACGGCCCACGTGGCACACAGTACTGGCAGGGCCCGCGTGCAAGCACATGTGTGTGCGAACAGGCTTAGGAAACTGGGACTAAACTGGCAGTAACTTGGCCTGAAAGTGGCCTTGGGACTTTCACGATCACCTTGGATTCAACAGAAACACGTCGGGACACTGGAGAGCAAAGAGGACAGTCACTGATGCGAGTCACCTGACACCTAGTCTCCGACTCCCGACTCTAACAGGGCGGGACGTAAGGAGAGCTCCAGTCGGTGGAAGGAGGAAGTTCTTCAAATGTAAGTGGCAGAGCCTTCCGGGAGCCCAGGCTGCCCTGCAAAGCTTTACTGCTCACGGGGATTCCTGACCCAGACCCAGGAAACGGGGTCCATGCGCAGTGTGCAGGGCTGGCTGCCCCTCTGGGGTGAGGACCGGTGGGCATGTGCACGCTTCAGGGACCAGGAGCAAACCTCCCCGAGAACAAAGTCGCCCGGAAGGGGCCGTGGGTCAACCATCGTGCTTCTGCAGGACGGGCACGTCACAAGCACGAGGACGGTAGTCACTGGCTTCCCAGTTTCATTACACACCCCTGCCCGCCCGCCCGCGCACACGCACGCAGACACGCACACACACTGGTCTTTCCTGAGTTCCTACTTAGGCCAGCTGAACTAGATTCTTGCAGGCTGAACACTCAACTGTCAATACTGGAGAGCGTATTAATTGCTCCTGGCTCTCCAATTAATTCTCCAAGTCACTTAACAGCTTGGAGCTCTGGCCCGTGTCGAGCAGGCTCACACATAAATACGAAAATATCTACCAGCGAATACAGTGCATGTGTAAACACACGGACACAGACGCAGGGCCTGCCTCAAGTCGGCATGTCAAGGACCCGTCAGTAATCAACGTTTGGAACCACCGAGGCAGGAGTGACGTGCCATCTCTCAGCCGGCTGGCGGGCGTAGGCCCTCGAGCGTCTTCCCGGAAGATCCCCCACAAAGGTCATCAAGACTTAGAAACACTCACAAGCATGATGCAGAAACGCCTCCTCTAGGAATCGTGACAAGAAACAGTCCAACACGCAATCAAGAACTTATTCCCAGACGTCACACGTATCGCCAGCAACAGTGAAAGCGCAAACACCACACGGACGTTCACCGACAGAAACCCGGCAAGCCACGCGCTCTCCTCTCACTGGAACGACAGCCCCAGACGGTCTGAATGTCCCCATGCCCCCCCGAAAATCCACACGTTGAGTCCTGACCCCCAGAGATGACAGTGTTGGGGCTGGGGCCTGGGGGAGGTGCTTAGGAAGGAGCCCCCACAAGTGGGGTCGTGCTCTGTACGGGCCCCACAGAGCCCCCTTGCTCCTCCACCACGTGAGGACCCGGCAAGGAGAGGGGACGTGGGCTGCCCAGCAGGGGAGCAGCCCGCACCCGAGCGCGGCCACACCGGCACGCTGCCCCACACGTCCAGTCTCCAGAACTCTGAGAGACCACTTCCTGCTGCTGGAAGCGACCCCTCTGCTGTTCTGTCACCGCCCCCCACGCGGACGAAGGCGCGGACTCTCCTTTCTTTCTGAAGAGCTTTACTGAGCATCAACTCACACGCCACACACGCAGCCACACGGTGGCTTATGGTGTGTCTGCTCAACTGTGCAACCACCACCACACCTAATTTTAGGACGTTTTCCACCATGTGCCCATTAAAAGTCAATCCCCATGACCCCACTGTGTCCCCAAGACACAAGCGACCACTAATCTACGTTCTGTGTGTAGAGCTTTGCCTGTTCCGGACGTCCGGAATCCGTGGATCCCGCACCGCGTGGACGCTGCGTGGCATGGCTCATTTCCCGTGTGGTCCCCGGGTCCCCCCTGTGAAACGGTGTGTCAGCGCCTCGCACTCTCTGCTCTAGCTCTGTGATGTCGCGCCGCCGGGGTCGCCCCCCTCACTACTGTGGGCGTCTGTTCGCAAACGTCTGGGCTGCCTTTCGTGTCCGTGGGCCGGGCGAGCAGCGCTCCCGTGGACGCTCACACGGTAACTCCGTGTCCAGCTCTCCCGTGAAGCGCCACACTGTCCGCCGGGGGCAGGGGCTACGCCAGTCCCACGCTGCCCTCAACAACACACGGATGTCCACGTCCTCCGCACCCTTGTCGACATTTCTACTGTCCTCGCTGATGCCGGCCACCGCGGAGGGTGGGAAATGGCCCGTCGCACTGGAGTCGGGTTTCCGTTCCCTAAAGACCAACGGTATCGCGCCTCTCTTCACGTGCTTACTGGCCATTTCTACATCTTCTCTGGAGAAATGTCTGTGCAGACACTTGGCTCGTGTTTCCGTCGGCTCGTCTTCTCCGAGCTGGAAGGCTCCTTGCGGCCCTGCGGACGGCAGGCTCTTCTTCCCGTACGGTGTGGCCTACAGTTTGTCCGCTTTGCTGGTATTTCTGAAGCACCAGCTTTGGTTTTGGTGGTTTTCCCTATTGCTTTTCTACTCTCTTTTTCACTATTTCTGTTCTAGTCCCGATTTCCTTCCTTCTGTTAGTTTTGGCTTCGGTACGCCCTTTTTGTAGTTTCTAAACCTAAAGAGTCAAGTTAACGATTTGAGATCATCTTTCTAAAACAGTCACTGACGAGTTCTCCTCGAGCACAGACCCGGCTGCACCCCACAAGCTTGGCGGTGCTGTGTCTTCATTTTCAATCATCTCAAGGTTACTTCTAATTCTCCTTACGATTTCTTCTCTGATGCATTGCCTGTCTCTCTACACATTTGTCAATTCCTTCACGTTTCCTGCTATTACTGATACTGAACTCCGTGTCCTCGAGGCCAGAGAGCACTCTCCGTATGACCCCATCCTTTCAAATGTGCTGAGGCTCCCCTTACGGCCCGGCACGTAGTCTGTCCTGGACACGATTCCCTATCTTGGGGAGGGCATGAGTCCTGCTGCTCCTGGGTGCCGGGCTCCACACATGGGTGAGGTCTAGCTACTATTCAGTCTCCTAGTCTGCTTTCTAGCTGCTCACTGACCTTCTGACTAGTTTCCCACCCATCACTGGAAGTCGTATGTCACTATTTATCAAAAAGACATTTCATGGGGCGCCTGGGTGGCTCAGTCGGTTAAGCATCTGCCTCTGGCTTGGGTCATGATCCCAGGGTCCTGGGATCAAGCCCCGCATCGGGCTCTCTGCTCAGCAGGGAGCCTCCTTCCCTCTCTCTCTCTGCCTGCTTGTGATCTGTCTGCCAAATAAATAAATAAAAATGTGCATGCGTAACATAATTGCCACCATGTTAAAAAAAAAAAAAAAAGCACACTGACACAAAGGCCAGAAGGAAATTAACAAAAACGAGCCAGTGACAGCTTCTGAGACGTGGACCCACACCATCACTGAGTTTTCTAGCTTTTAACAAGAAGTCCATTACTTGCATTATCAACGTGTTTTTAAATGGAAAATAGGACTCCATGTGAGTCACCGGCTCTGCAAGGACGTGGCACCTCACTGTCCCTGCAGGGGCTGCAAAGCCAGCAGCCCTCCCATCTCGGGCTCTAACATCCCAATCCCCAGGGCCCTCTGCCCTCTGTGTTCCCACGTGGAACCAGAACGTCCATACAAACACCCTGTTCTTAGACGCTCTCTGCGAACAACACAGGACCACAAGGCACCTGAGCCATGACGAGCACGCACAGAAGCCATGCAGGAGAGGCTCCGAGCCGCAGCTCTGGTTCGTGTGACCCGTAGAGAAAGCAAAACGCAATGAGACAAGACTTCAACGGAAACAGGGAAGTGAAGTCCCCAATATCTGAAATGAATTCACCAGCGGCAGCAACCCCTCCCTCCCCCGCTGTCACCAGAGCCCAATTTATACTCTGAGAGTGGAAACAGGTGAAAGAGTGACCACACCGTGCCCCTTTCGTGGCTCACAAATCCCCCACGTGACTTTCCCCACGTGGCCCACCTGGCTGTGGGAACGGGCTCCCTGGGCCTCCTGCCCTAATCCCAGCCCCTCAAGCCCAGGCTACGAGGAGCGAATGCTGTTTTTGTTTTTTTTTTTAAGATTTTATTTATTTATTTGACAGACAGAGATCACAACCAGGCAGAGAGAGAGGAGGAAGCAGGCTCCCCGCTGAGCACAGAGCCCGATTCAGGGCTCAATCCCAGGACCCTGAGATCATAACCTGAGCCAAAGGCAGAGGCTTAACCCACTGAGCCACCCAGGCGCCCCCGAATGCTGTCTTCTCAAAGCAAAGCTAACATACTGAAAGACAACCGCACTTATGAGATTCTGACTCACATGCAGGAAATAAAAATGCACATTCTTAATTTTCTTAAGTAAATACATTGTTTATTCCAGTTCCTTTCCATATTTGCTGTCGACAGTAATTTATCTTAAGAGAAAATGACACCAAAATAAAGCTGATCGGAGCCTACACATGCTGATACAGAGAACCAATGGACAAAAACCCCCTCGCCGTCCTGGCCATTTTTCCCACAGGCCCAACACACACACCATCAGCCTGAGGTGTCCCTCCAAAGTGCCTGACCAGAACTGTTTCTAAATTTAATAGTACAGAGGATGGGGGCTGGGGGATGCTGCTTTGTTTTTCACTCTGCTGAAAATATTTAAAACGAAAATATAATTCTCTGCTTAAATTGTGCAATGCAACATAAGGGATTGGTTCTTAATTCTAAATCAAATTTAACACTGTTAAAAGGAATATGACAGTTGCCGCTTGAAAAATACAGTCTTTACTTTGAAATTACACCATGCCTGGAGGGAAAAAGCCTTAAAAAAAAAAAATCCAACAACAGTAGAAGGGTTTCATGAATTATGCTATATTATCTCAATGGAATATTACGTGCAGGAGGTAGAAATGATCTTTACAAAGAGTTCTTAATGATATAGGAGAAAGCTTGTTATAAGGTTAAGCGGGGAAAAAAGCACAACACAGAATTTTATACATAATATGCCCTCAAGTAAGTAATTACAATGCACAGAGAAAAGAGAAAAGAGGAACTCTACCCAGTAGCCGGTACCCAGGAGGGCCGACGCGGGCCAGGCCCCACCCTGTGCAGGGACACATACAGGACAGGAATGAGCCACCGACAGGGGCCTGACACAGAGGACAGGTGGAAAAACACAGCTCAGGCTCAAGGCTAGATGAGCCACTGGGACCCACATGCCAACCAGAGCCTGGGAAGGAAGAAACCGGAGCCAAGTCTGCTTCCCAGCCAGCAGCCCGGAAAAGAGGCCGGGCTCGCTTGAGGCCTGGCACAAGCAGCAGGAGGCACGGAGGAAGGCCCACCACGGGCACCGCAACAGGCAACACCATGACTCCACCCAGAGGGTGGAAATGGGCCCAGGCAGATGCAAGACTCCCCGCCCAGCTGAGCAGCCACTCCTCATGGGGAAGAGTGAGTGCAGGGATGGAGAGAGGGGGAGCTCCTTCCCCAGCTCTCCCTGCATGGCTGCCAAGAGACATAAACCAGGTTCCCCTTGTCAACAGTGTAGCTGTCAAGGTCAAGGCTCTGGCTCTCCGCCACGCTGCCTCCACTTCCCAGCTCCACTACACGGAGCGCTCACACACTGAAAAGCATGCGTTCTAACCACACAACACACACCGAAATCCTGCGGGGATCCGGCTCGACACGGGGCCTGCCGAGCTTCCAGTCTGCACCGACATGGTCTCCACACCCCGGCACTCCGCCCAAGACTGGCACCCCAGCGCACGCCCCCAAAGGTCAGCGTGGATGACCACACTTCTGCCTGGGGGCAGGCGGGCGGGGCTCCAGACCACTTCCACGGACCTGAGGCTTCCTGAGGTTAAGGAGAGCTGGACTGGCACCAACACGTGAACACGCCCAAGCCCGGATGGCAAGAGCTGAAAGAACGCACGCCCACCAGTGGTCTCTGAAGGCCGAAAAGCAAGATATGTCCACTTCATGACACAGCCAACTGCCCGAAATAAACGGTGTGTTTCGTACAAATGTCCCCAAACCCCCAGCACACCCACTCAATGCACACATGTGTCCTGGTGCATGTGTGAACGTGAGCGGACGTGTCCCGGTGTGCACACGTGTGTGGGGGGCCACAGGGAGGCAGGGAAAGAGCACAGATTCCATCTCCTCCGGTGTTCCTCTCTTCTGGACAATGACCCCCCACGGCCCAGCCCCTTCACCCCACCTCGCTGACGACTCAGGCCAATGCAGTAAGGATGGCTCAGGTCTTCCGACACGAGCTGGTGCTAAAGTAGTTAAGACAAACTTGCTTACCACATTAATTAAATGGTCTATTTAACATGGAATATCAATTCTCTAATCACATCTCAGCTGAACTTCTTCTTTCAATTAACAACCCTGAAGTCTACCGACAGGTCCTACTGTTCTAGGATCATTAAGAACATTTTCATTATCTGTCAAGCGCGGAAGGAAGAAGCAGAAAGGCAAGAGCGCCCAGCCCTCCCCCTGCCCCACACACAAGAGCTGATTAGGGAGGGCCACGGTGGTCCTCGTCAGTGGCTTAGCAATGAAAGACTCCTCTGAAGTCAGCAACGCAAACAAAGTGTGAGGGTCGCAAGGAAACGCACTGAACAGCATGTTCTCGCCCTCAGAGGGTCATCTGTCCCGGCCGAACCTCCTCCCCCGGACAGCACCCAGGATGGGAAGCGAAAGCGGCTAGAGACACAATCTCATAAAAACAAACAAATATCAAGTCGGGAAGGTTCACATAAGACAAATTAAAATCGGGTTTTAATAAAAATGCTACACGCAAACAGCAAATCCCTCCTTTGGTTATTTACTTTTTATCCACAGATAAATTAAAAAGTAGATCTCGCCCTTATATTTTCAGAATTTTTCTAAAACTTAACATGTGTTCATAACAGGCGATGTTACGGATGACTGCTGCAACTAAATGGGAAAAAAGACACAGCCCTCAGAGAGACCGTGGGGCCCCACCCAAGCCTCCGTTAAACCAGTTATGTTGCTTGCAATTAACATTCCCATAAGATGAGCCGCTGCTCATATATCAGAGGCGGGAAGGAGACAACGAGCTGCAGAAGGCAGTCAGAGAGGGCTCAGGTTTTAGCTTGTCAGCAGAACTTCCGACTAACGCTCCATCACCTTGACCCGATCCATCCAAACCCACCCCGAGGAAGCCAGCGCTCTGCCGGTCATCACAGCAAAACCACACGGCTCGTGTGTTATCACAAAGAAGACAGTAAGAAGAGAAGCTACGTCTTCATGTCCTCTTTGGCAGTTCAACACGTGAATTATAGACTTTTTTTAAAGCTGGCATCAATGAGAAAACTACCACTATTTTTAGTTGTCATTACAACATTTAACTTAACGGCACCCCTCAACATTGGTGCATAGTAACGCGGCAAGGCCACCAAAGTTCACGTTCAAAGTCTGCGAGAAAAAAACATCATGATATGGTCTTACCTATGTGTTCGCACATGAAGACTACAAAGAAAGGAGTGACAAGGTCATTAATCCCCTGAACATATCCACTGGCAGGGTGACGTATCGCCCATATAAACAATATCCTTTCAAAAATCTGCAAGAAAATTGAACAGGTGGTGAAGCAACAGTAAACACATCAGAAACTTTGACACGTATGCATTCTTTCCCTCAAAATACATACACACAACCAACATTTTTACTGTCTCTGCTATTCAAAGTAAAACTGTAAACAAGTATTAATTGCTACTTAATTTTTTTCATAAAATTCCCACTATCTGAACTTCTTACTGACTTAGAAGCAGCTGCAGTGTCTCCCTGAGCCCCGGGCTCAGCCCTGCCGCACGAGCCGGCCCCCAGAGAAGCCGCACTGGGCTCCCCCGGGCCCTGCGGGCAGAGACTGCACACGGCTGCCTGGGACTTGGTCAGACAGTCTAGTGGCACTGGCCTCCGGGTGCGTACTCCCTCCATGGGGAGGGCCGGGAGAGCAGAGGGCCCGGCAGGCGTGTGGGCAGGTGCACACGTGAATGGAGAGAAGGGTGAATAGAGAGAAGGCAGGCAGCATGGTGGGGGATGGGGGCTTGGGTCAGGGCACGGTGGGGGACGGGGGGGATACAGGGAAAGACGCTCTGAATATCCCTTGTACGGTAAACAGATTGTTTTCAATGAGGCAGAACCGACATTAACATTCCATTAGTTGCAGCTGTATAATATTTGAATAGTAACTTGATATTGGTATATACTACAAAAATGATCTTTTGTAATATACCTAAGTCTAATTAACACCTGTCACCATACAGCTACAAATTTCTTTTCTCGCAATGAGGACTTTTAAGATCTCTTAGCAACTTTGAGACACGCTGGCACACTGCACACTACGTCCCCCGACTTCCTTTCTGTTGACCCCTCCCACTTCACCCACAGCCACCCCCGCCGCTGTCAGCCACCAGTCTGCTCTCTGAGCCCGTGCGCTTGGTTGGTTTGGTGCTTTAACAGATGTTTCAGTCACTGCACAGTCATCACCACCCAGGAGGACCTACTGCAGCGCCACTCCCACCAGCCGCTCCGCCACCCAGGCGCGGAGACAGCTGTGCCTCGGGCTGCTCTCTCTCCTTACAAGACCCGCACTGCGGAGCTGGGCCTCAGGCTAAGAAGGCACACGGGGCAGGCTCAAGGAGCAGATGCCCAAACAGAGCGTGAACTGCCTCATTTCCAAACGAGTCCAGCCTGCAGGCTAACTGCGCGTCTCCGAGGAGGTCAGCCCCTCCCTGCACTGCCCTCCCTCCCAAGTCTCACCAAGCTTGTGGTGTGCAGCCCCAAATCAGCACCTACCCAGCTCTGCAGCAGGGGCCCCAGGGTCTAGCTGGGGAAGTCTCTTAACGCAGGGTCCGCGGTCAACGGGGGCCACCACCAGCCCTAGAATCCAGGCCCCCAGCCTGGTGCCCGCCCGAGTACCCCACCCACTGCTGCTCCCACCAAGTATCAGCAACCACCACGTAGGCCGGGCGCCTCGGCACAGAGCCTGTCCCAGCGGGGCAGCAGCTACGCCCCTGCTGAATGAGTCGGGCGTTCACGCACACACATCCATACACGTGTCTCCTTTTACAACCGCTTTCTAGCGAGAACTAGCAAGAATATTCAAACGAGCAAAAAACCAAAACCGCTCAACATGTGGCCCATCTGCCATTTCTCTTGTGCAGACGCCAGGGGCTGGAGCTATGCCACCACGTCAAGTGCTCGCACCCTGATGACCCGCCAGGGCAGTGGCCCAGTGGTCAGACAGGGACGCGGAGTCCATGGGGGAGAGGACCCCTCGCGCAGACCCCAGTCACCCCCACCCCAGGCCCTGGGCAGTCACGGCCTTGCCCGGGCACCTGGACACGAGCAAGGCCCGAGACAGTGTCCTCACTGCACATGGCCTTTCCTCGCCGTGCACAGGGTGGAGGCCGGCCAGCGAGGGCGCAGTCAGCGCCGAGACCGCACCCGGGCAGAGAGCAGGCAGGACAAGGCTGCCGGAGGCCGAGCAGGAGCAGCGCCAGGCAGGACAGCCTCGTGACAGCTCAGCACACAGAGCCGTGCGGAGCCACGGAAGTCAGCGGAGCATCTCACCAAGGACAGCCGGAAGCATGTGTACAGCTCCTGGCAGACTTCTATCCCACACTGGAAAGTTCTAGCAAAGACAACCAGCAAGGTGGGGGACTCACTCACATGCACGCTCGGGCACCACATGGCTAAGAGCAGGCAAGCCTGATAGTGGAGAGGCATTCCCACCGTCCGCTCCCCGGGCAGGCCCCCCACCTCAGACCCACAGGGAAGACAGTCGGCCAGGAGACGGGGATCCACCTGCTGTGGCCCGAGCCTCTCTTGTAGAGTCTGGCTCCTTCCAGTCCCAGCACAGCCTGCTTCCCTGGCATAGGGCGATGCTCAGATGGCCCCGGGAGCACCCAGGGATGGGATCGGGCCATGCCCTGGGCCACTGCTCACATGGCCCAAGTCCCCTACACGGGGCTCCCCTCAAGACAGGGCAGCAGGGCACCCAGAGATAGGGTCAGTCTGCTCTGAAAGCAGCTCCCAGGCTGGAAGGGGAGCAGGGTACCACCCCTCATGCTGCAAGGGGGCACTATCGGCAGCGCCCTGCAGGTCGGGGACCCGACGCGGGCAGCAAGGACGTCTGCGGTCGCCACACGACAACCGGGCCCGAGGAGGGCTGGGAACAAAGCAGAAGCGTCAGCCCCACAAACACGTGGATGGAAGGGCTCCACAGTGGTACACGCTGCGTTCTGGAAGCCCCTGAGGGCAAAGGAGAGATGGGGGGTGCCTTGAGGGCAGGAAGGAGTCACTGGGGACAGCCCTGGATTCCACGGTGCAATACGTGGCTTCAGTGAGCAACCTAACCCGAGCAACGACAGCGCTCGCGTGCGCACACAACAGCCACTAACATCGATGAGATGCTGTTGGCCTTACCCCCTCCAGTCCGCTCGTCCTGCTCCAGATGTCGAGGCGGTACATTTACTACCCCATTGTCAGATGATACGGCAGACAAGCCCCGAGATGGCCCTGTGCCCACCTCCCACCTTCTGGTGTACACACTCTTGTGGGCCCTTCCCCGAGCGTGACCATGCCCTACAACCTGCTTTGCACAGGGGACAGGATGTGCATGACTATGTCACATAAGATGGCACCCGTCCTGCCAGGAGACGCTCTCCCTGCTGGCTTCCAGGACACAGGCTACCACACCGTGAGCTGCACACGGAAAGGGCCGTGTGCCGAGGACCTAAGGGCCTCCGAGAGGCAGCAGGGAACCGAGGCCCCATCTCCACAGCCTACCAGCCACTGAGTCCTGCCAGCAACCACATGGGTCTGCACGTGGATCTTTCCCCAGTCAAGCCTCGGGTAAGTCTGCAGCCCAGACCACACCTGACTGCCACCTGGGGAGATCGTGAGCTGAGACACGCCCAGACTCCTGACCCACAGAAACTGCAAGACAACGAACACGGTAAGCGTGTGTTGAGTGTCAGGTTTCCAGCGATGTCATTAGGCAGAAACAGTGATTCACACAGATGAGGAAACCCCAGCATGGATGGGGTAAGCAATTTACTGGGAGCAGCGGAGCGGGGAGTCCGTGCTGGTATCTGACTAAACGGGGGTCTCGTAAGGATTACAGAATGCCACCGCTGGTCTGCTGTAGTCCACAAGAGTTGTTTTCATGTGTAAATCAAAAAGGACGGAAGGCCAGAACGTGACAGATGTACAGTAAGAAAGAAAGAGCAACGGGGATGAGCTCTTGGAACAAACTGCGTCTAACTGGTTCCCGCCTGTGCGAGACCCAGCAGGGGCCCGGTGTGCACACGTGCATGTACACAGATGTGTGGTAGGTGTGCGGGCAGGCTGGTGTGTGGTCCGTGTGTGTGTGCGTGTGCTGGAGAAAAAGTCGGAGCTCAGGGCCCAGAAATCTCCTTTCCTGCTTCACAAACTCACGACCCTGGGGAGTAGGCACATCAGCCGTGGATCCCTCCCACCCTTTAACTAAGCCCCAGACTTCAGAGCACTTGGCTATCGCATTCTCTCTCTTCCTCCCTCCCTCTCTCTCTCTCTCTCTCTCTCTCACACACACACACACACACCCTAACCACACTCACAAGCAGGAACGCAGGTTTTCCCTTGGCACTCCCGGCACGGAAGTGAAGCTGGTGAGCTGACCAAGCCAGCCCCGCGCGGCAGGAATGAGGAGGGGACGTGGATCTTCTCAGGGCGGCCAGCGCCGGTGCAGGCAACTGGAGCGACTCCTGGGCCCAGAGGCCACAGCAGCTGAGACAGCAGCAGGGGAGAACTGCTGCCCGGGGCTCCTGACGCAGTCCCAAAGCTTTCCTCATGGAGAGTCCTAGTCCTGAGATGGACCAGGCTCCATGGAATATTACCTGGGGAAACTGAGGAAAGCACTAGGGGCAAACACATCTGGAAAACAGGACTGAGCAAGGAGGCAGGAGGAGGCAGCCGAGCCTTTTCGGTCACAAACAGACCACGCACATGCTTACAAAGCCGTCTGTAAAGGGGCCAACGGTCCAGCGATTACCTACTGGCCCTGCATCAGGGCCCCTGTGCGGGTCTTCCAGAAGTGCAGGCCAGCCCGCACTCTAGCAGCCTGAAGAGTGCCTTGTGTCTGCGGTATCTTGGGAGAACGTTCAGAGTTCAGATTTCCCATTAACTAAGGAGTTTTCCATTAGGTAGTTCAAATTATTTAGATTTAACTTTTTTTTTAAGATTTTATTTATTTGGGACGCCTGGGTGGCTCAGTTGGTTGGACGACTGCCTTTGGCTCAGGTCATGATCCCTGAGACTCGGGATCGAGTCCCGCATCGGGCTCCCAGCTCCACGGGGAGTCTGCTTCTCCCTCTGACCTTCTCCTCGCTCATGCTCTCTCACTGCCTCTCTCTCAAATAAATAAATAAAATCTTTAAAAAATTTAAAAAAAAAAAAAGATTTTATTTATTTATTTGGCAGAGATCACAAGTAGGCAGAGAGGCAGGCAGAGAGAGGGGGGGAAGGAGGCTCCCTGCCGAGCAGAGAGCCCGACGCAGAACTCGATCCCACGACCCTGAGATCATGATCTGAGCCGAAGGCAAAGGCTTAACCCACTGAGCCACCCAGGAGTTCCTAGATTTAGCTCTTCTTGATCGCTCTTGAAAACCTGAAAATTATATTTTTAAGGATTTATTTTTAAGGCTTTAATCCCAATAACATGTAAATAAAGGAACTTTATTTTTTTTAAGGCTTTAATCCCAATAACATGTAAATAAAGGAACACGGAGTTTAAGCATAAACAAAAATGGCTTTTTTTAAAGATTTTATTTACTCATCAGAGAGAGCGAGTGTGGGCACACAAGCAGGGAGGGCAGCAGCCAGAGCAGGCGGGAGAGGCAGAGGCAGAAGTCGGCTCCCCACTGAACAGGGAGCCCAATGCAGGGCTCGATCCCAGGACCCTGGGATCATGACCTGAGCTGAAGGCAGACGCTTGACCAACTGAGCCCCCCAGGTCCCCCAAAAATGGCTTCTAACAAGACAGGCAGGCTGAAGTGTCAAAAGAGCACAGCCAGCCATGGAGGCTTGTGACGACGGATGCAAATCCCGGCTCTGTCCCTAAAGAGATGGTCCTGGGATCGAGCCCCACATTCCTCGGCAGGAAGCCTGCTTCTCCCTCTCCCACTCCCCCTGCTCATGTTCCTTCTCTGTCTCTGTCAAACAAATAAATAAAATCTTTAGAAGAAAAAAAAGAGAGAGACAGACACATGCCTGTGGGTCATCACCCCCAGGGGTCCGGCCTCGAGGCCGCAGAGAGTGGGGCTCCCTCATGTCCTCAGCACTGCAGTACCCCCCACAACAGGCACCCCCAGCCCCTTCTCTTGGCTCCGCCACCACCAGCTAGTGGCCATCATCTCGTGTCTGGTTCCCTGGGACAGTTTCCTGGCTGGTCTCCCTGCTCACACCCTGCACCCCATGCCCCCCAGAGCGGCAGAGGAGCCAGTAACACACAGCAGGTCACACCATGCGTTGCCGGTGGCTGCCCGAGACCCGGAGGTAAACGAAGACTCCTGGCCAAGGGGACGGACCTGCCACTCCCTTCCCCACATCTTAGCCTCCACTGGGTCCTCCCGCACCAAACCAGCCGCTGCTGTCCCCACCCCAAGGCGTCTACACTTGCTCCTCCCACACCCCCAGCGCCCCAGATCTGCAGCATCAGGTTGCAGCTCCAACGCCGCCTCCTGAGAGCCAACCTCCTGGACCACCCCAGCCGGGACAGCGGCCCCTTCCGAGCCTGTAGCTTAGCCACTCGCCCGTGAGCCCCTGAGGAAGGGTCGTCCTGCATCCCATCCACCTCGTGCCCTCGATCCTGGCACGGAGCCGGCACCAAGGAAAACCCTGGAACTCTCTGTGGCTGAAGCGAGGTGTGAATGATCCGGGACCTGAGCCCTCCTCTCTGAGCCCCAACTTGCCTCTGCTCTCCGAGGTCCAAGCCACTGGCAGGCCCCGGACCTTCCTGTTGCACCGAGACCTCAGACCACACCTGGGGTCCGGACCCGCGTCTCCCTTCTGTTTCTCCTTCAAGTGGTGCTCTGGGCCCAGCTCCTCGGAGGCCAAGCCGTGGGGACATAGGGCCCCCCTTGCTGAAGAGGTGAAACGGGCCGAGGGCCACGGAGACTCAGCTCCACTCCGGGGAGCGGTGTAGGCAGAACACGGCACAGGGAGCCTCGAACAGGCAACGGGCGAGTGGCGCTGTGAAGGCGGGTGCTGAGGCACGAGGAGCGGAAAGCAGAGGGGGACGCGGCCGGGAGGCCGGGGGACAATGCGGGGCTCAGGAAGACTCGGTCCCGAGCGCGGGGAGCTCATGTTCATCATCAGAAGACGCTCCTGCCCCAAGTCCCGGTCCGGGCACGGGGAGTGGGCGCCAGGTGAGCAAAGGCAAAGCGCCTACGGCCGCCCCGTGGGCACCAGCCCCCTCGCCCGCGGGAGAAGCAGCCGCGCCTCTCCTCGGGGACCGCGCCGCCTGCAGGCTGCCTCCGGGCCCCGTCCAGATGCTTGACAGCGGCACCCAGTAATGACCACCGTGCTGGCTGCTCGCCAGCGTCCACGGGCCACAGTGAGGCTCACGTGCACGACACGCGCTCCGAGTGTGCACTCGGCTCCTGCTGTCACCACAGAGCTGCGCCCACAGTCCCTCGTCTCCCCGCGTATTATTTCCCTCTAACAATAGCCATCAATTTTGAAAATAAGAAAAAAGCCAGGATTGATGTTTCTTTGGCAGGAAGGGGGAAGAGGAGGTAAGTAACTGGCCTAAACGTCCTTCAGCCTCTCTTCACCCTGTCAGACTGTCCTGCCACACTGGGGACACACCAGGAAGCCATGGGCGGCCCCACCTCCGACCAGAGCACCTGTAGGCCCCAGGCCCGCACCCCTGGCCCGGCAGGCGCCCCCAGTCCTACGCGCCCGATTGGGCCCGCGGCTCGGCCAGACGCCACCCCCAGAACGCGCCGCAGCAGGGCTCTCTCCAAGGGCGTGGGCAGGGGCCGCTCCTGTACGAGCTAACAGTTCAGCCTTGCCTCGACTCCCCGGAGGAAAAAACTTTCCATTAATTGCAATAATGTCGAAAAGATTTCCATGTAGGGAGAATGCCTGGTGACCCTGGGAGCTCATAAATCCAGAACGTGGAGGGAACAAAGTCCTGAGCGGCCAGCTGAGGAGGGTGTCCCGCGGAGGGGAGCCGGCCGAAGGGGCCTCGGCGGAGGGGTGCCGGCAGGACGCGCAGGCAGCCAGAATCCCAGCAGCCCCTCCTGAGGGCCCCATGGGTCCCTCGTGTCCCAGCTCCAGCTGCAACCAGACCCCCTGCCAGCTCCTGGCCCTGCTGCCTTCCAGGGGGGCTGGCCGCAGGGGCTGGAGCAGGACAGGGGCCCCGTGGCCCCGGGAGACGGGGCTGCTGTAGGACACCTGTCCCAGACCTAAATCTAGCAGCAGCCTGACTGACCCATCCACTCGGGGCTGCTCCGGGAGCGATCACAGGCTGCAGAGGGGATGGGCAGGATGAGGCCCACATCAGAAACGATACGAGCCGTTGCTGGCTGAGGGCTGCTTTCTCTTTTTTTTTTTTCTCTTCACTGACTGCGATTTTACCCTGGATCTTCCGACTTTGCTTTGCTTGTGTTTGAGATCACGACAACTAACACAGGTCTGAGTCCGAGTCGCTCGGCATCATTCAGAATTCCCTCCCCGAACCACCCAAAATTACCCCGTGGGGTCCCAGGGTGCCCACGGCCTCCCTCTGCCAGCTCCCGTCCAGGGACTCTCGGCCCCGTCCCCAACAAGCTCTGTGAAGACACAAGTGACAGTGCGCCCCACCTTAGATCCCGCCCCCGCCACACGGACCACGACAGCAAGTGTGACCATGAGCACATCAGGACGGGACCTCTGAGGGTTACCCTGAAAATATTTTTCCATTTGCCTGTCATCATAATGAGCTCCCCAGAGACGAGATATCTGAGAGCAAGTCCTAAGGCAAGGGGCTGCCGTTCCCAACCCAGGGGGATGCGAGCTGGGCGGCTTCTCACCTGCGCCTGATCACAGCATGCGCGAAGCCCCCTCCGAGCTCCTGTGCTCAGGCTGGCAAGAGACAGCATCAGAAGGGCTTTCCTATCACCGTTTCTGAGCAGGCGTTTTCAAAGTCAACAACATGACCCTTTAAAGGGTACAAGCACCAGTTCCCTTGAGTTCACACCCAGCAATGGGCCTGGGGGCAACCTGGGCACCAGCATTCGCTCCTGCTGGCTGCTCCATCCAGGGGGCCCTCACTCCTGCACGGTCTCAACTACAAACAAAGTTAGAGGACTCTTCTGAAGGACAGTCGCCGAGGTCAGCCCACACTGACGGTGCAACCCCGAGGATGAGAAGCTCTTGCCCGTGCTCCCGCGCCCTACTAAGGAAGGCGCCAGGAAAACAGGGTATTCTGGCCACAGCCAGCCCTTTCACTGACCAGGCCCAATTCCCCAGAGTGACAGAGGCCAGAGCTAGCGAGAAGTCCTGCCAAGGCAAAGCAGGAGCCAGCAGGTCATCGAAGTCAAGGGCCAAAAGCCAGAGGGGCCAAGCCAGGAATCAGGCGGAGCGAGCCAGCAGCGGCCCCAGGGGGCGTGGGGCCCTGGGCTACCACCTGTCCAGCCCCTGCCCCGGGGCCAGCACAGGGAGGCGACGGGACAGCACTGCTGCCGCGTGGCCAAGGCAGCTGAGCTTGGGGCTGGAAGCCACCCTCCAGCATCCACACCGTGGCCGGCAACACAGACACTACCAGGACCCCCAGGCCTGTGCAGCCTGCCAGCAGGGCACAGGGCAGGGCCACAGGGGAGGCGGGACAGCCCAGCCCGGGAGTCAGGACATTCTTCCTACAGGACCAGGTCAGGAAACAGAGGCTCCCAGAACTGGGACACGGGGCAACATCAGCAATTCAGTGTTATCCTCCAAATTCAAGTGTCCCCACAAAGCACCCTGATCGGGGGTGTGTCCTCCAGCTCTGCACACGGCCGGAACAAGGCTGGCACCACACACACACACACACACACACACACACACACACGGACTAGATGGATGACGAGATAGGACCCCTTCTGCTTCCTGCACTCCTGTCCGTGGCCACCCTTCGACAGCCCAGGGCTGAGGACACAGACCACGCCCAGGCCTGCGTGCGCACTCGCACTTCCTCAGGGGGTCACAGCCCCCACCATGCCATCTGCCGGAGACTCGGGTGTCTCAGGGGCCGCCGCGGTGGGACAGGTGGAAACACAGTGGCTGCTCACGAGGGAGATGGCGGGAGCCGGCGTGGAGACGGGAGGGAGCTCTGTCACAGCGCATCAGCTCGAGATTAAATAATGTCAGATTGAGCAGCGGCATCGTCTGCCGAAGGGCGATGAGGCAGGCGCCCCGTGAGGACGGGGGCGCTCAGTGAACCCACAGAACGACCGGAAATGGCTCCAACAGTGATACACGTTGGATCTTACTTGCTATTAAAGTTCTGCTAACACCCTTGATGTGCTTGTCTCTGCTAAAGAGCTGGAATTCATTAAAGTAGTTCGAACTTTCAACTCTTCCCGAAGTATCTTTTCTACAAATGGACCTACACTGGGCAACAGCAATAAAGTCTTGCTACCGTGGCCACCAGCGCTGAGAAAATGCAAACGCGACAGTCATTCCCAGTTCACTCGCCTGCGGGACTTCGGGCACCCAAGCACCAAGAAGGGTTTCTCCTAAAAAACTCAAAGGATGTTCCCGCACAGAAGGCTCCCGGGAGGGGCTCAAGAGGGCCCCGTCTTCATTCTGCAAATGTGCTGTGCTCTCCACAGACCTGCCAAGGCAGGACCCGGCCCGGCCAGCCCCGTGGGGCCCTCCGGGAGCCGAGCCACGCTGCAGTCTAAAAAACGAAATACACTGAACCCAAAAACGTCGCTGTGCTCCGGAGGACTTACAAAAACCTGACTTCGGAAATCTGAAAACCTTCTACCGTATGCATGTCCTGCTGGGAGGACTGGGGGGCTCACATCCCTGGAAACCCGGGAGCAACGTGGCCCAGAAAGAAGTCATCACGGCGCAAGCATGCGCAACGTGATCCAAGGAACACCAGCCCCATATGAATTCTACCCCCTGATGCATGACACCAAGCGAGAGCCCGTGACAAAATGTGGGTACAAGGCAGCCACTACCACATACAATGTACGCTACGAGACGGCCACTTACGATGTGTCACAGCGCTAATTAATAACGCAGAGCTCTCTTCACGCAGGCAACGAGGCCGTGTGGTGTGTGAATTACTTGACACTCACCTCCTTCAAACGTGACAATTTACGCCCCACATCCTGTGCTCGCGACAGGTGTTTGATGAGGCCAGCAAAGGCACAGATGTCTCACTACACTCAAAGCACTTTCAAACAAAACATCACAGTGTCACTATTACCAGACCAAATATTCGACACAACAGACACGGCTATGCGCCAGCGCGTCCTGAAGAACCAGGGACTGGTCGGAAAGAAGCAGTTTTCAAATCCAGGAGTGACCAGACTTCCCTTCTGGCGGTGCGGCACGTGAGACGGCCGCCGACCTGCTCCTGCCGGGCCCTGGAACCGCCCACCCCCAGCCACCCGGACTTACTTGTGGAACACACACTCCCTCGATACTGGGAAGTCTACAAATAAATCCACCACGTTAAGAGAAGAAGAAGGCAAAAATGAATTCTCCTACCAGATGATGGGGGAAGGGCCGGATAAAGCTCAACTCCACGAGCAAGGCCCCGCCCCTCACATGACAAAGCGTCCATAAGGCTTAGAGTGACCATCCCAGGCCGGCACCGTGGGAACAGGCCTCCCGCTACGGTCAGGAATGACGCCGGGAATGACCGTATTCAGTGCTGTGGCAGGAGTCCTAGCCAGCAAAACAAAGCATGCATTAAAATAGAAAAAGAAGAAACTGCCGTTATTCACGGGTAAAAGGATCCCCTTCCCTAAATCTTCAACCACATGCACACACGGAGCGTGAAGGCGGAGGAGGGAGGTAAAACAGGCAGAAGACTCGTGGACAAAAGTCAGCCGCCTCTGCAGTGTCACAAGAAGACAAGAAAGAAGACACTGTTAAAAATAAAGGATCCAGGGAACTAAAGAAATGCAAAAACAAAACGTGAATTCTCTCCAAATGATGGGCAGATTCAATGTGATGTCTGGGATTTTCATGAAACTAACGAGCTGACTGTACATTTCCATGAACAGCCAAGAAACAAGAACAGTGCATGGGCGGCCCAGCCTGCAGGAGAGCACGACCACGGAAGCTGGCACGGGGACAGATGGACAGGCCGGCAGGATGGAGGACAGCCCAGACGGAGCGCACTACGTGTGCGGTCCTGATTTAAGGCCGAGCTGATCCAAGGGGGCGGGCTACAACAGCTTATCCACGTGCGGAAGGCGCACAGAAACCAGACCGCCACACCAACGCCACGCACACGGAGCCCATTCCAAATAGACTAGGGCCCTAAATCTAAAGGGGAGAACTTCAAAACTCTGGAAGAAAGACTCAGACTTCTTTGACATCATGAGGTTAAAAAGAATGTCTTCAGGTGCAAAGAGCCAGGGTGCCTGGGTGGCACAGCTGGTTAAGTGTCCGACTCTCGGTTTAGGCTCAGGTCGTGACCTTGGGTTGTGAGATTGAGCCCTGTGTCAGGCTCTGCACTCAGCACATAGTTCGAGTTTCTCTCCCTCTCCCCCGCTCCTCCCCAACGCGCATGTGGACTCTCTCTCTCCTCCCCTCGTCCAAATAAACAAATCTTGAGAAAATAGAAACAGTGTAAAAAGGTGTGATCATAAAGGCAAAGACCGCGAAAGAGCCACAGTGAATCATGAATGTCTCCTCACCAACAGAGGAACGAGCCGTGACCGGAAGGGAGAGACATGTATCCATCCACATCTAAACCAGAATTAGCTTCTGGAACAGACTGAGAACTCCCTTAAATCAACAGAACAAAATAGCAAACACAGGAGAAATATGGAACAAAAGCACTTCTCAAGAGAAGAAACACAAATGGCCAGGAAACCTATGAACAACTACCCGACTTCATGTGCACTTGAGGGAGTCAGTTAAGAGGCCAACGGGACACCACTTCGTGCCCCAAGGCAGGACAGGCGCCTCAGCCTGACAATCCCAAGTCCAGGCGAGGGACAGCGCTGGCCACTCTCCCCAGCGCCCCAGTCCGTGTCACCTGTGCGCACCTGAGCCAGCCCCTGGCGCCCCGGAGGGGCTCTGTCCGTGCACACCCCACTCACAGGAACGTGCCCAGCGACAGCCTGAGAAAACGCACCCAGCGCGAACAGCCTGAATGCTCGAGCACCGTGAGACCGGAGGAGCGGCACACAGGCCAGGCCGCAGAGAGCGACGCGGCACTGGGACACAAACGCCAGCTCCAGGCAACAAACCAAGGGCTATGACAGAAAGAGCCACCACGAATGTATTTAGAATAATCCCACGAAAATGAAAACTAAAAACATATGCATGCATATAAACACATGACAAAACCAGGCAGAAAACCCAGAGACCAGTTAATCAAAACACAAGAGAACGGCCACTTACAAATGGTCGCTTGCTGGGAGACAGGGAGGCGCGTGGGGAGGGACACGGGGGGCACGTGGGGAGGGACATGGGGGCCTCACAGACAACAGCTCTTGCTCCTCCTTCCGTGAACAGCGGCACCTGTAAGTCAATGCTTACTGGTCTCTTTGAATCTAAACATAAACGTCACAGAACTTCTGCTCTGATATGTTCTACCATAAAAACAGAGGCAGGAAAGGAAAGATCTAGCCATCGGATTCCCAGAACACACACCAGGAGAGCTTAGTGAGCTAATTCTGTAATAAACAGGCCCTTCTGGGCACTCACAAATGCATCCCCACCTCTGGGGAGGAAACAGCTCAGTTACGGGCCCAAGTAAAGAGACGGGGAGGAAGGAGCCGCGGGCAGGGAGGGCACAGGGCGTGCCTGAGGCCTGCAGGACTGTCCAGCAGGACTGTCACCTCTCCTGTAGAGGACCCACAGAACACCCACACGGGAGGCCTGTGTGAGTCCGCGTGGCATCACTCAGCCGCCGTGCCACGCGCCGGGCACCACCGCAGGGACCGCAGGAGGAAGGGGACTCCAGGCCACGTCCTCACTCTGACAAGACAGAGCCGGGTGCCCAGTCCCGGCCAGAATCCTGGCAGAGAGCTCACAGGTTCGCTGAGTCGACCCAAAAGACCCGTGCCAGGCAGCCGGGATGGAAGACACCAGCATGCAGGTTGCTGTCCCTCTGAGCAAGGTCTTATGGGACCGAGACTCTGGGCTACAGTGGGAAACACAAGGGCACCACCGGGCCAGCCGTGGCAAGAACAGGTGGGGCTGACTGGCTGGTTCGGGCCGAGGTCTAGGGGGTCGGCCACGCAGAGCAGACTGCTGAGGAGTGCTCCATGTGCAAATGCCAGGAACCCACTTGGACGTGGTCCCAGATCGTGGGTGGCCAAAGCCAACTCCAGAGCCTCCAAAGTGGTCTTCCTCTGGCTACTACAGGCCCAGCTGTGGGCAGGACGGCAGGGCCCACACGTGTCCATACGAGAGCGCAGTAAGTGCACAGCCATGGGCAGGAGCCCACTCTGAACGCCCCCCGTGCTCCATTGCTATGTGCCTCCTAGAAAATGTCCACCCTTCAGGGCCACGGAAAACTCATCACCCTAATTCTAAAAACTGCACATAAATAATATGGCTTAAAAAGCCTGCATGTTTCATTATCCTCTGCATCTGCTGAAATGTAATGAGACATCACTTCTGCATGGCTAATTGGAAAAAGCATCTTATTTCCCTAATTTGTGAAACTGCTCTAAGAAGCAGATAACCAGAGGGCAGATAATGTAATAAGCACGGAGGCAAAGGCACTCGGTAGATGATGAACTTCTCAGTAGAAAAGGTCCAACGGCTGTGTTTGAATATGGTCCTTCTAATAAACTCGCCGTACCCACCACCGTAGCCGTGGGGCCACCCAGAATTCGTGCTTTTCAATGTAACAGATCTACTTTGTTCAACACTGGACAGAAGGTTAAAAAAAAAAGGCAAAAAATACGGGACCACAAAGTTAAGAATTTTACTTTCAAACAACAATGTTGGATTAAAAACATTAATTATCAATTTCAACAAAATCTCCTAAATCCCATGGGGTTCCAGGAGATGCTCTGGGCACCCGAGACACAGCCAGGGCCCAGCCCTGTCCTCCAGAGAGGACAGCGAGGCAGAGCAAGTCACGACAGGAACAAGAAGTCAGACACAATCCCACAGGAGGTGCCGTGAGGGCGTCACTAGAGACCGCACCTCTGACAAGACAACCTTCCAGAAAGATCTGAAGGCCCACAGGGAACCAGACGCTCCAAGGTCACAGGTGAGAGAAAGCGGAATCCTGTCAGCTGTTCCTTCGACAGGTAGCCATGAGCAGCGGCTCCGTCTGCTGTCCTCCTGGGACCTGGCGGGCCTGGGGGAGGGGCGGTGACCTCCTGACCAAGGCTACTGGCCTGGGCTGTGCTCCTGCTCTCGGGCCGGGAGCGGCCGGGCCAGGGCCACCTGCCCTGCCATCATGCTGCTCACTTCAAGACCTTCCTAGCAGCCGTGAGACACGTCCTGAAGCCTCCAAACTAGCTGAGCCCCCATGAAATCAGGACCTCCAGGCTGAGCTCGCCCATGGAACAAGCAAGCCAAAGGTCGGAAAAGCAATTAAACAGTGAGCAAAAATGGAACAGACACGTCATAGAAGAAGACCTACACACGGCAAATCGGCACGTAAAGACGCTCGCCGTCCTCAGCCCCCAGGGAGCTGCAAATCGGAGCCCTGGAGCGCACGGCCACACACCCGCCAGATGCCAGCAAACATGGAAACGGCCGGCGGCACCGCGTGCTGACAAGGACACGGAGCAAGAACGCTCCTACCCTGCCGGCGGGGGCGCGGGCTGGGACGGCCCCCGCGGACATGAGTGTCAGTTTCTCACGAAGCAGACCCCCACGCACGGCCCACCCGGCCGCCATCCTGCGAGGTACTCAGCACGGGGGGACGCATCCCCTCGCGGGTGCTCTGCCAGAAGGCCGACAGCAAACCTGCGACAGCCCACGCGTGGGAAGAGCCCGAGCGGCCACCGGGGACTGGCGAACCCGTAAGCACACTGAGAAACGCCTGCAGACCACGGAGTCCTGCTTGGCAGGACCACGGGACAACGGGGACAAGTGTCTGAGCACCAAGAGAAGCCGCTCATGGAAGGCTGCGATCCGTGGGATTCCACCTGCAGGAAATGCTGAAAAAGCCAAACTCTAGAGACAGAAAGCAGCTGAGTACGCGTCACAGGGGCACCAGCGGGGACGGAGGCTGACAGCAAAGGGAAATTCTCAGGGTGATGGGAATGTTCTAGATCATGATTCGGGTGGTGGTCATATTCCTACATGCAGGTATCAAAACTAATCTAACTATACACTTCAAATGGGCGAATTTTATTGTACGTCCACTAGACCTCAGTGAAGCCACAGGAGAAAGAGGACGGGGGGATGGGGCAGGGGCACCGGAGCAGAACTGGGCCCCATCTGCTGAATGAATAGGAGAACGTGTGGGCGGACGGGAAGACATGCCACAACCCCTCTTCCAGTCAGAAGCCCCGGCCTTCAGGGAGGCATGCGGACCAACTACAGTCTGACTGACATTTTCCCAGGTCCATACAGCCAAGTTCAGCCCCGTGACTCAGTTCTGGCCGTGGAATAAGAGAAGAACTGCGAGCGACTTCTACAAACGAGCTGGAAAGGGAAGGGCATGTCCTTCTCTGTGGTCTTCTCCTTCCTGCTCCGAGACAAATGTGATGCAGACAGCTAGACAGAGCGGCCGGCTGGGGCCGCAAGGGGGATGCCAAGGCCAGAGGAGCCGCTGCCTCACGGCCAGCGAGCTCGGGCCTGAGACAAAACACCCTTCTGTGCGGTCGGCCACGGTTTCTGTCTGTAGCAGAAACCCCTGGGCCGAGCCCCGCAGTGCCGGACGCCAGAACCGAGTTCGCCCACTGCCCGTCCCAAGACCACAGCTTTCCTGAAGCCCCTTGCTTATCGCGTCTCTCCCCGCACCCCTGGGCAGGGCCTGCAGCTCCAGGGGACGCGCACGAGCACAAAGCGAGAAAGCATTTGCAGCAGAGAGAGACCGGCTGCTGGGGGAGAGGCACCTCAAAGCAACGGGACCAGGCTCCCAGGATGTCACACACAAGCAGACCCATCAACACCAGCCGCAGGGGCTGCACCCCAGCTCCGGAACCCAGAGCCCGCGAGCTCTGCTCTACAAGGAAGGTGTCGCGTGTCGGGAAAAATAGAAAAATGAAATCAACTGAAGGTCTGTGGCTGACTCTACGTTTCATTAAAAAAAATGAGTGAAAGAGAGGTAACTGTATGTTATCTCCTCTCATTTTCCAGATACAGTAGGTACAACTGCTAAAAAAGACAATCCAAAAGAATTGTCTCAAAATGACTACTTCTGTGGAAGACTAATTTTCTCCCTTTGTGTCCTATAATCTAGGAGCACTTTTGCTTTCGTAATCCAGGATTTGTGTTCAACAAACAACAAACAGATAACAGATAGCAAAGTTTAAAAATACATTTACGGGAGCAATTAAGAAGCAAAGCAAATATTTCAAACATAAAAATAAATCCATTTTAAAGAGATACTGTTTATAATAGCAACAAAAAATACGGTAATTAAGAATGACTCTAATAAAACATACCCAAAACCTTTCACGGAGCACATGCTACACATACACTGGAACAGCCCGGAGTGTGGAGAATCCACAGGTTCGTGAGAACACGGACTGTGTTTCACGGAGAGCCCATCCCCCTCTGGTCCCCAGACCCCGTGCAGCGCCCACCATACGACCAGCAGATGGTAAACACCAACGGGGCACACGGAAGCTGGGGCCGGGTGACCACAAGGCTCAGGTGGCCACACGCGGGCCGAGACCTAGTGGGAAAGGGGGAGCTGGGGCTCCACCCGCGCACGGGGACACGCCTCACGCCGCCCAGCTCACTGGAGGCTATGGTGTTGAGGGAAAACGCCTTGAATTCTGGACAAAACAGTCCATGGAAACACGCGTGTGAGTGTGAGAAGGACAAGCGCCAGAAGGGAGGCTGCAAACATGGGCAGACGAGGTGGAGGCCATGCACGAGGCCAGGCCCGACAGGTCACGTTATGGGCAAGGTCACTGGATTCCTGCCACACGTGGTGCACAGCTGGGAATGACAGACGCATGGAACGTGCAGGTGTGGAGAGTAAATGTTAAAACTTTCAGGTGAGTACGTGCGAAAGGCGCTGTGTGAAGTGAAGTACGTGGAGATTTCTTAAGAAAAGCACACGAGGGACACCCGGGGGGCTCAGAGGTTAAGTGTCTGCCTTCGGGGGCGCCTGGGTGGCTCAGTGGGTTAAAGCCTCTGCCTTCGGCTCAGGTCATGATCTCAGGGTCCTGGGATCGAGCCCCGCATCGGGCTCTCTGCTCAGCGGGGAGCCTGCTTCCTCCTCTCTCTCTGCCTGCCTCTCTGCCTACTTGTCTGTCAGATAAATAAATAAAATCTTTAAAAAAAAATAAAGGAGATAGAAGTCAATTGAACACACCGCATGGGAGCAGTGGGTGGGACAGCAAAGGAGAGACTGTCTGCCTCATTGCTAACATTTAAAAAAAAAAAAAAAAGTGTCTGCCTTCGGCTCAAGTCATGGTCCCAAGGTCCTGGGATCGAGCCCCGCATCGGGCTCCCTGCTGGGCGGGAAGCCTGCTTCTCCCTCTCCCACTCCCCCTGCTTGTGCTCTCTCTCTCCCTGCGTCTCCCTCTGTCAAACAAATAAATAAAATCTGAAAAAAAAAAGAAAGAAAGAAAAGAAAAAAAAAAAGCACAGGAGTGCTAACCATAAAGAAGACACAAGAAGTCTGACCACATGGAAACAAGGAACTTCCGGTCACCAACAGCCACCAAGAAGGAAGTGAGAAGTGGCCCCAGCATGGAAGAGGACGTGTGTGACACGCAAACTGACAAAGATTTAGAATCCCTAACATATAAAGATCAGTAGCCAATAAAAAATTAGATCAAGAGGGGCACCTGGGTGGCTCACTGGGTTAAAGCCTCTGCCTTCGGCTCAGGTCATGGTCTCAGGGTCCTGGGATCGAGCCCCACATCGGGCTCTCTGCTCAGCGGGGAGCCTGCTTCTCCCTCTCTCTCTGCCTGCCTCTATGCCTGCTTGTGATCTCTGTCAAAGAAACGAATAAAATCTTTTAAAAAAAAAATTAGATCAACAACCCAAAAGAAAAATGGGCAAAAGACAGAATCAAGCAAGTCGCAGAGGAGGGCAGAGAAGCCCATAAATACGGGAAGAGGTGCTTATGCGTGAGGCACGAGAGACACAGAGATGGAGGCCACGACAAGAATGCGCGCCCCAGGCACGCGAGGCGGGCAGTCCCCGCGGGGCTGCGGACCTCACACTCCACAGGCGAGCCCGTGAGGAGCGCAGCCCACCGGGGAGCACGCTGACACCAGCCTGCGGGCTCCACAGGCCCACACCCCAGCACACGACCGGTCCCCGTCTCCAGCAACGTCCCAGAGAAACTCCTGCCTGTGGGCACCCGCGAGAACGTGCTGGAAGGCCCTGATCCCAGAAGATCCCTGACACAAGAATGCCTGGCAGCAGGAGAAGGGCCTCAGAAAGGGAGTGATATTTAAATGACGGACAGTTCTACAACCAGCCACAGGATCGGCTGAGTCTGAGAAAACAACGTGGAGGGAAACACAAGCTGCCGAGGGACAAGGCTACCGGAGGAAGGAGGCGGCCCCCGCTGCTTCCTAGACACGGACTGGCCACAACAGCACAGGACGCACGCTGAGGTCGTGTGCAATCACAGAGTCAGGAGGCTGGTCACGTCCTACGGGACTTTCGAGAGCAGGGTGAGAACGGGGAGCAGCTCCAAAAGCTCCTACACAAGGGGTCCAACGTGAGTGGGGTTCTCGGCCCTCGGTGGGGGTGAACACGAGCATGCTCTCTACCTGCACACACCCGTGTCCTTTACACGCATCAATATTACACACAAAATATTTGAAGAACAACCGATTCCTGTCCATGACTATGTTCCCACAGGCTACCCCCAAACCTGCAGCAGGTACGCACCCCAGCCGCACCAACCGCCTCCCTGGTTCCGGGGGAGCCCACCACCCCAACAGAGGGAAACGCCCAGATGCCGACTCTTACCTCCGTCACTTTGGGTTGAAGAATTAGCGCTTCCGGACTCATGCGAGGGACGTCGATGTGGATCTGCAGGTGCAGGAGGAAGACGCGTCATTTTACGAGACAACAAACGTCCTCGCAAGCCCGTGTTAGACCAGCAGTTAAAGCAACAGCAATGCCCTCACTCCAGACTGTGGGCCGCTCCCACCCCGAGAACAAGAGCTCGGCCGCAGACGTGGTGGCGGCTTCGACCCGAAGGGGGCCCCCCAGTCCCAGCTGAAGGCTCGCCTGACGCTTCCCAATCTAACAGCGGCCGCGGTTAGGAGAGAGCGGCCCTTAGCTCTCTCGCAACACGGCCCGTAGCAATTAGTGACACGGATCTCCAGCCTCTGATACGGGGAGCAATTCAGGTGCGCCGATGGCGTCCAAGTTCTGGGCGGTGACAGCTGCGTCTTGGCACCCAGGCCGCATGCTTCTCCCCTTCACCGAGTCCCTGGGGATCCGGGGCACTCCCCAGAGGAAGCATCGGAAACGCCAGTGTCGGCAGAGCCCCGCCTGGCCCCGCCTGCCCCGAGCTATCGCGAAGAGCCCCGGCTGCCCAGCAAGCACCTGCACGTGCCGGCAGCAGCCCAGTAAGAGCGTTCAGGGCTTGAGTGGGCACCACGGGCTGCCTCCCGACATCCCACATGAGTATCTGCCACCGGCCAACACGGTCACCACCCCCGTCGCCCAGGGAAAGGTCCAAAGAGGCTGAAGGAGAACATGCACATTTTAATGCCAACAGGGAGTCTACGATGCAGGTCCGTCCCCGTCTCCGCATGAGGACCCCACCACCCACAGAACCAGGACAGTGTCCTCACTCTGCCTTACTAGCACTACAGCCCCGGCTACGTCACTGAGGCCCTGGGGCTCGGCGTCCTTGTCTAGAAGGTGCCGCCATACCGCAGACGCTGAAGAGCGCACAAGGCGACGGGAGCCAAGGGAGCCCCGTCCACTGCACCATGCTGCGGCGTAGGGGCTGCTTCCCCACTAACGGGCTCCTGCCTAGGGCTCTTCCCTCGGGCAGCCCCCAACCAGAGGAGAGAACCGGGAGGGAGCCAGGGGCCAGTGGACTCAGCATTCGGGGAGCACGGACCACGTGCAGCAACGAAGGGTGGTGGGAAGGAAAGAGAGGCAAGGAGCCGGACGAGAGCAACCCGGGGAAACGATCAGCCTCAAGCCCTCCGAGCAACACGGAGACGATCCAAGGAAGGAGAGACATGCGTGCGACCTGCTGTGCGAAGGAGGCCTATGGCCAGAAGTGCCAGGAGGGGTGGGCGTCCCATCCAGACTCGGGGCCAGAGCACGCCAGCCAGATCTCACCCCCTGCGCCAGGGTGTCCTCGAGAGCCACCCTCAGAACACTGCCCCTACGACATCACACTCAGGCACACGTCTGTCCCCTCGTACAGATGAGCAGCCTGTCATATGTCTGCCAAGTAGCCAGGACAGCAGGCCCCACCACTACCCGCGCCGTCATGTGCGCCAGCAGGAGGGGACGTCCAACCTGAGAGGCGCCGCTGCACGAGGCTGGACACAGGGGGCTCTGTGGGACCCTCCAGGCCACCCGCTCCCCATGTGCAGGACTGAGGTGTAGGGGAGGCCACATTCTGCAGAACTCCCAGAGCAGGGAGGGCACAGCGGATGAACCTTGAACCTGACCAGCAATGTGTGCTCTGGGCGTGACGTCTACCACCTGACACCCGAGCACATGAACAGAGGGCCCAGAGGGGCAGGAAAGCCGCAACCCCGCAGCCCCGCCGCCTCCCAGTAGTGCGAGAGGGCGAGGCAGCCATGAGGAGTGGGCAGCAGGGAGACACCAGGTGCCCGAGCCCCAGACCAGGCTCTGCCGGGATGGAATAGCGTGTCTCAGACAGAAGCAGCAAAGACAGAGCCCACCGGGTCCACCTCCAGGAGGCGGGTCTGTAAAGCCCACGGGCCAACCAGACTGCCGCGGGCTCCATTGTTCTCAGTTATGTTAATGGGGAAACATTTGGGGAATTCGCTATAATATGGAAGCTTTTTATTAGCTATCAGAGTAACTGAATAAAGATGCATGTAACCTGTTTTTAATTAAATCCCCTTATGAAATTCATAATAGAATACAGCTTGGTAAATCTTATAGATAGATGCTGGTATCGTCCTTTGGAAGTCTTTTCCTTGAATGAAAATTCATGAGAAACACATTCAAAACAATAGCAAATTGGTCCATTCCCTAAAATCACTGAAGTGGAAAGATAAGCCAGGAAACCTAGTCTTTCCCTCACCAAATCCAAATGCAATCTCTCTCAAATCCATTTCTCGTGCCCTGGGAGCCACTCAGGAGAGGCTGAGGCTGAGCCAGAGGGGCAGAGGGGCCCGAGGCAGAGGGGCACCTCCCCGGGGGACGGTGGGGCAACAGAAGCTCCTGCCTGCCCTCTTCCTGGCCCTCGCGTAAGCATGACGTCCTCCTCCCAAGCTCCACCGTACCCCGTCCATGAGGAAGACCTTCCCCCAGAACCCACACAACTGAAAGCAGCTCTGGTGATCAGTCAGAGGGAAGGCCTGGATCGGACCTTCTGAGAGATCTATACCAAAATGACAAGGAGATGCGGCGAGCCCACATCTGAGAAAACAGAAAACAGAAAAATTTGGCAAGGCTCCCTCACCTAGAAGTAGGGTTTCCAAAAGGAAATATTAGGTACTGACACAGCTCAGGAAAGTCAGAAGTTGATTTCCGAAACCGGAGGCAGGGCTACCAGTTAAGAACTACCTTTCTGGGGGCACCTGGGTGGCTCAGTTAGTTAAGCGTCTGCCTTCGGCTCAAGTCACGTTCCAGGGTCCTGAGGTCGAGCCCCACATTGGGCTCCCTGCTCAGTGGAAAGCCTGCTTCTCCGTCTCCCTCTGCCCCTCCCCGCTATTTATACACACTTTCTTTGTCAAGTGAATAAATAAAATTAAAAAAAAAAAAGAACTACCTTTTTGTTTAAATGCAGCACAAAAATGAATAAGAGAATGAATGAATGAATGCAGCACAAACCTTCTGAATTCTCAGGTATTACAAAGAGAGAGAATGACAAAACCCTCAAGGGCTATTCTAATAGCAACTTCTGAATGTATTGTGAACTGTAAATCAATTATAAGTACTTTTCCCATTATACACACCGTCTGTCAATGGACTGTTCAAGAAGCCATAATTATACCCATTTTGCATTAAACTAAACAGCAGAAACTATTAAGTGGCCACACGTGTTGCTATGGACTGAACCATGTGCCCACGAATCCAGCTGGCAAGCACAGCTCTCATCCGTCTAAGCCCCGTCCCTCAGTGCCTCAGGGGGACCAGAGCCCGCAAAGCCCACGGAGACTGCTCTGATGGACCCGAGCTATCAGGCCGGACAGCAGCTCACGGATCCAAGAGGGGCCCCCGCTCCCGAGCCAGGTCTCTAGGTCCTGGCGAGGGATGTCGGGCATGTTTTATAACTCCAATTAAAAACACCCTTTTCCCTTTTGTCAAAGGAGCCAGAGATAAGCATGCCACTATTACGGTCATAGTGATACCACTATTAGAAGCCACCATTACTTATCTCAAGCTTAGCCCTTAGAAAACACTAACCTGTGGCCTGAGCAGGGACATGCTGGAGAGAACGCTCCCTCCTACCGACCGTCCCCACGTTAAAGCTCTCCACATAACATGAGACACGGCGAGGAGCCCACCTGCCTATAGGTGTCCTGGTGAGCGTCGTCGCTCCGAGAGCCGTAATAGTGCTCGATAAAAGCAAAGTATTCTCTCTGTTTTCTCTGCAGAGTGGCTGGTCTTCGGTCCACATTGGCAGGAAGGTAACCCTGGGTGAGAAAAGGGACAAAAACAGAAAGGATGCATGGTTAGTGCCGGATTCGCCGTTCTGACATGGCGCTCTGAAACCGGACACGGAGGAGCAGGCGTGAGCTGGGAGAACACAGAAACCGATGTCAGGGACGTCAGCTGGCCTCCGAGACTCGGACACACGCAGGCCGGCCCCAGCGGACTCGGCCACGGCGCGGGCGCCAGAGCGGAGCCCCCGGGGGGTCCTCCTCCGAAGCAAGACTGACACGAGCCCCAGGCTCCAAATGCCTCGTGTGCCCCAAAGGATTCCGAGGTCTGCACGGTCTGAGTCTCAGTGCTCCCTGGGCTCTCTGCTCGTGAGTGTGGGGGCAGACGGCTGTGGGCACAAGGAGGGTTTGGGGTCGCCCTGTCGCTTCACTGGGCTAGTAGGTACACAACTCTGTGCCCTTGTCCAGGGTCATGGAACTGTTCACTTAAAAGGAGCACATTTTATATGTGCTATATCAATAATGTTGATTTAAGAGGGAGAAACAAAGAAATAAAAAGTATATAAAACACCAGGGCTTGGGACGCCTGGGTGGCTCAGTTGGTTAAGCGGCTGCCTTCGGCTCAGGTCATGATCCCAGTGTCCTGGGATCGAGTCCCACATCGGGCTCCTTGCTCGGCGGGGAGCCTGCTTCTCCCTCTGCCTCTGCCTGCCACTCTGCCTGCCTGTGCTCGCTCGCTCTCTCTCCCTCTCTCTCTGACAAATAAGTAAAATCTTTAAAAAAATAATAAAATAAAATAAAATCTTTAGACAAATACCGTATGATTTCAGTCATATGTAGAACTTAGGAAATAAAACAGAAGAACACGAGAAGGGGGGAGAAAAAAGAGGAAAGCAAACCATAAGTGACACTTAACAGGGGTGCCTGAGTGGCTCAGTCGCTTAAATATCAGCCTTCAGCTCAGGTCATGATCCCGGGGTCCTGGGATCAAGCCCTGCATCAGGCTCTCTGCTCCATGGGAAGCCTGCTTCCTCCTCTCCCGCTTGCCCTGCTTGTGTCCCCCCTCTCACTGTGTCTTACTCTGTCAAGTAAATAATACAATCTTTTAAAAAAATTTTTCTTAAAAAAAAAGATCTCTTTAAAACAGAACCTTTAGGGGCACCTGGGTGGCTCAGTGGGTTAAAGCCTCTGCCTTCAGCTCGGGTCATGATCCCAGAGTCCTGGGATCGAGCCCCGCATCGGGCTCTCTGCTCGGCAGGGAGCCTGCTTCCCCCTCTCTCTCTGCTGCCTCTCTGCCTACTTGTGATCTCTGTCTGTCAAATACATAAATAAATAAATCTTTAAAAAAAAAAAAAAGAACCTTTAGAAAAACAGCATCAGCCGTTCTATGAGTGGCTCTGACGCCTGGCCCCTGCTTGGGAACGATGAGCACCCCCAAACACACACGTGCCCTCTGCCCCGCTTCTTTTCTCCGCTGAAGTGTCTGTTCAAATCTTCTGCCCATTTTCTAAATCAGGCTGTCTGTCCTTCTAGTGCGTTTTCTGGCTCCACATTCTAGACACGACTTCTGTGCCCAGACACAGGAAATACACAGGATGAGGATACTGTCCGCATCTGTGGTCTGTCTTTATGTCTCAAACAGCAAGAGTTTTAATTTCCATGATGCCCAACTTGTAAAGTTCTTTTCTATTTCGTGCTTCTTCTGTTCTGTGTAAGAAAGACTTTCTCCTGTTTCTTCCCAGATGTTTTACAGCTTGACCGGGGCACCTCCTGCTCATCCCTCGAGCATCTCCTCGATGGGATTTCTTCCGGAACCTTGGCCTGACACATGAGGCGGGTTGGCCACCCCGAGCTCCGGCAGCACCTGGCAAGAGACCCCCTCTGGGCCTGCCCCTCGCTGCGCCCGCCACGTGACAGTCACATTTTTATTAAGCGAGTCCATGTATGAGCAATAAGGGAACGGATGAAGAAACAGATCCTATATGGTACTTTCTGCCTTTTAAAATGCTCCCACATCCGGGGCGCCTGGGGGGCTCAGTCGGCTGAGCCTCTGACTCTTGATTTCGGCTCAAGGCATGGTCTCAGGGTCTTGGGATCGAGCCCCACGTCGGGCTCTGCACTCAGCAGGGAGTCTGCTTGAGTTCTCTCTCCCTCTCCCTCTGCCCCTCCTGCTCGTGTCCACAGGCTCTCTCTCTAATAAGTAAATAAATCTTTTAATAATACTAATAAAAGTGTAGGCGCAGAGACAAGCTGTGGCAGCCACCCTGTGATTGCTCAGGAGAAGCACGGGCTGCAGGTGCACCGTGAAGGGCTGGGCGGAAGGAGGGCTGAGCTCAGAGCCGTGGCCTTGGCGATGACGTGGGCCTGAAACCAGCCACAGCTTTTCAGCTGTGCACACGCCTCTGTTCCCTTTCTTTCCTGGAGACGCTTCCATAACCATCTATTCTGTTCTCAATTACACTCTTGTACACAATTGTTTTAACACATTTGGGTCACACCATTAAGCTTCTTCTTAATAAACAGATACTGAAACAGAACGTGTGTGTGCACACACTCACCCAAAACGTGTGCGGAATTACCACGAACTGATCCCATCTCAAGGCCCCTTGGGAGCCTCCCAATCACTGCCCTTCAGCTCCTCCCTGGAGCTAGATCCCCGGCCGCTTAACGCCGTCTGCCTACTTTTTTTTTTTTTAAGATTTTATTTATTTGATAGAGAGATCACAAGAAGTAGGCAGAGTAGCAGGTAGAGAGAGAGGGGGAAGCAGGCTCCCAGCTGAGCAGAGAGCCCGATGCGGGGCTTGATCTCAGGACCCTGGGATCATGACCTGAGCCGAAGGCAGAGGCTTAACCCACTGAGCCACCCAGGCACCCCTGAATTCCTGTTCTTTATATAAATTTTAGAACTTACTAAAATAGTACCTGTTCCTTTATTTTAAAGATTTTATTTATTTGACAGACAGAGATCACAAGTAGGCAGAAAGGCAGACAGAGAGGGAGGCGGGGGGGGTGGGGATGCAGGCTCCCAGCTGAGCAGAGAGCCCGATGCGGGACTCGATCTCAGGACCCTGAGATCATGACGTGAGTCGAAGGCAGAGGCTTAACCCACTGAGCCCCCCAGGCGCCCCTGTCTGCCTACTTCTGAACGTCATGTAAGTGGGATCGTTTTTTCTGTCTGGCTGCTTAAACTCAACATTACATTTGAAGAAGTCGCTCATTTCTGTGACACGTTAGGAGCAGCTCTGCGTGTCCCCAAGTACAAAACTCCCTCTACTGCTGACAGACATCCGGGTCACTACCACTCTGTTATAAACACTCGGTTCCTGTCCTTCGTGGCCCAGGGTACGCATCTCATGAGATACATGCCGAGGAGTATGTGCCTCCCTTTCACAGACCCTCCTGCAGAATTTTCCAGAGTGACTGCACTCGCACGGGAAGCGCACGCAGGCAGCCACGGTTCACACCCCTGCCGACGCTGGTGCCGTCAGTCGTCATCTCAGCCGTGCCAGTGGGCCCGCGAGATCGCGGGTAGAAGGGGGCTTTAATCTGTAATTCCCAGAAGACTAACAGGTGCCACTGCGTGTCCTCGTCGGTGAAATGCGTGTGCAAGCGCAGCCCCCTTCTCTGTGAGGTCATCCCCTTGCCTGTGCTCATCTGTATGTGTCCGTTGTACCGTCCGCATGTGGGTCGTCTGTGTCTCCTCCTCCCTCCTTGCCTTGCCTTCCTCCCCATTAATGAAGACAAGTTCCTAACCTTAACGGAGCCCCTTTTATTAATCCTTTATGATTAGTTTTTCTCATTCCTTTGTAAGAAAATTCCCTGTATCCAACATTCAGTGCCTGCACATTTCACCTTCAGACCGTGCCCGGACCCCGGGTGGGTGACGGTGATCTCCTGTGGGGCCAGCACCCCGCCCGAGCGCCTCCGCGGTCAGGCCTCTGCAGCCAGCTCCATCCAGAACACGCGGCCGCATCACCCAACACAGGGCGCTCTTCCTGTCGGGTACCCAGCCCTGCCCCCGCTGCGGGGCCGCCACTCCAGGGCCGGCGAGACCTGACAGAGAACACAGCGCCAACATGTCACAGACGCCTTTGGAGACCACTGGTTCGAGAACCACCGGGACCCACTGCGCCTCCCTGACCTTGCCGCTACCTCCCGTGCCCGTCATCTCCCGCAGAAACTCACATACCTGTCCTGAGGTCGCCACGGCCTTAGGCTGCTCGCCAGGCACCAGGCTACACACGGCACTGCCTTCAATCGCCCTCGGGGGCCCACGGATGTTATTCCACTTAGAGCAAGGAGGCTCAGGAGTTTCGTCAGCAAGCCAGGGTCACGGGGCCTGAGGGCACAGTGCGGCCAGCCCTCTCCTGGGCACCTGGCTCAATTCACAGAAACTCGGGGAACAAGTCCCCACCCTATCGAGTCATCTACACACACACCCCGATCAGAGCTCCCCGTGTGAGTCCCAGGGCCCTCGCACCCTCGCAGGCCGGGCTCGGCACCAGGAGGCAGCGGTGCTGAGCACAGCCGCACGTGGAGCTCCAGAAGCAGCCAAGGCACAGAGCGGGCACAATGCACGCCTCTCCCAGGGTGCGCCAGCCTGGAGCGCACGTCCCGCTGCACCTGCCCGCCCTCCGCCGAGGCACCACCCTGACCTCGGCAACCCCCCCCCCCCCCCCGCTCCAGGAGCTTCTCCGCCGCTCTGACGCACGGGTTTGGCCCGCCCCGCCTTCACCCACCAGACTTGGAGCTCCAAGCTCAGGCAGGCAGGAGTGTCTCGCCCCTCATGGGGTCTCCGCCCTGTCGAGCCCCCCACGCTCAGAGTCCCGCAGGGCACAGCACGGATACTCAGTGCAGACTTGCCGTGCTGTGCAGCGGGACCACCATACCCCAGGAGCGCCCCAGCCCTGTGGGCCCATGGAGGAAGAGTTCCGCGCTACCGTGCGACAAGTTATGTATCAACACGCGGTTCTGGGCTGGCTTTGGACCGGTCTGGAGTCGGCCCTGGTGCTGGAAAACACAGCCGTGCAGAGGGAGAAGCACAGCAGATACCTTGAGAAAGGTCGCACACCTGTGTCGAGCGAGGCTGCCTCGAGGCAAGGCCAGAGCAGTGGCAGGTGAGGGGGACATGTGTGCAGCAGCTGGGGGGGGCCCACATGCCAGGCCCAGGCCGCCTTCCACCCATCACACACGGTGCCACCACAGGCTTCTTAGTGACCGTGAACAAAGACTCACCCCTTCTCCCTACTCCCAGATTTTAACTTCACTTATTAAAAAGAGAAATTCTAAAAGGCCAGGATGTCATAACGGGAACAGAGGCAAGAAAAGCCCCCACACACACACTCCTGATACTCCCATCCCTAAAGGAAAGCACACGTGTGCAAGTTGGGGCCTTCGGATAATTAAGCCAGACTGGAAATTATGCGAATGAAACATATTCAAGTGTGCAATGAATTTTAAATGACAGAACTACAGAAAACTTAATTGCCATATTAGCATGCTATAAAAACACTAATCATAAATGTAAAACAATAATACCTGCATATAGTTTATCAAAATTGTTCCCGTGACACACGCTTCGAGGGGCTCCCTCCCGCGGGGTTAGGTGTGAACCCCCCTTGACACACCACGAGAAAACAGGGTGACGCCAGCACCTCACGGACCACTCTTAACCATTCTGCTCACCAGCATAAACGTTACATTTAATTAGTTTTTGTTCAGTGTTTCTGAAATAGTTATTTAAAAATGAGCCAAAAATACAATTTTTTACAGCCGTGCTTGCATGGAATTTAGATGTTGAATCGCATTAATGGTGGTTTAACGACACGTCCTAGACGAGAATACATGTTAGTCCTCCATAAATGACAAGAGGCACGTTTCCCATCCCTCTCCATTAAGGAGCATTTCCTACTCATCCATTAAGAACAGTGCCTTCGACAGACCACAGCATCGCGTTAAGGACGAACCGTGGACAGACTGGGGGGAAGTCATCAGTCCCCAGGTCCTGCAACAGACTGGGGGGAAGTCATCAGTCCCCAGGTCCTGCAACAGACTGGGGGGAAGTCATCAGTCCCCAGGTCCTGCAACAGACTGGGGGGAAGTCATCAGTCCCCAGGTCCTGCAGCAGACTGGGGGGAAGTCATCAGTCCCCAGGTCCTGCAGCAGACTCCCATCCAAGTGCAGCTTCAGTTGCCTTTTTCAACTGGACAAATGACAGATTCTCCTCGGTCCTGGGTTCAGGGTTCCAGAAGTGAAGGGCTGCACCGAGCCACCCGCCCCACCCGCTCGGCTGAGCCTCTGGGACCGTAGGCGCTCGGCCAAGCCAGACACCTCAGCCCAGGCGTCCTGCCTTTAGTGGGTGCGGTCTCCTGGCTGGTCAGTGCATGCCCTGCCCTGCCCCACATGGAACCTACACGTTCTAGCACAGCTGTCTCCAGCCCTGGGCACACTGAGAATCCCTGGGGACCCCAGAGATCAGTAGTTCCCCCCCGCCCCGACACTGACGTGCAACCAGAAGGAAAACACTGCAGTCAAGAGGGCAGCCCAAAGCCACTTTGTCCTCGCTGCCGGCGCCCCCGCCACTGCCCAGCCTGGGGCAGGCCGCAATCCGCACAAACCCTGATGCCGGTCCACCCCAAGGCTCCAATGTGCTCTGTGGGCCCAGACACCAAGATCTGCAAAAGTTGCCCAGGAGAGAGGAATGTGAAGCCTCGGATTCCGAGAGTGACTGAGAGGTGACCGTAACTTGGGGGACCCTTCTCCACACCCCCATGGCCCTGAAATGCATACTGGGTTTTCTCCCCACCATTTTCCAAGATCCTTTTGTGGCCCAGCACTTGCAAAGGGCCTGTGGCCAAGGGCAGATGCATGGCAAACACTCACCACATCAGAAATAAGTGATTAGCACCCTTCACTGTGCTCCCCAAATCTTCTGTTACACAAAACATGCTCAAGACATCTGCTTGGGAATAACCAGGAGAGAAGCAGCAGCTAGAAGGTAGCTCCTGAGTCCGCATTAGGGGATAGGAGATGATGGTCCCCACCATTCTGACCTCCTCCTCCCAACCCGTCCATGCCCCTGTTTGACTCACACCCCTCAACCTGGTGGGTTCCCCGCCCCTGGATGCTCAGAACCCATCCTTACCCTCGGGGCATACAGCACGGTGCAGAATGACTGTGCACGGGCCTGTCTCTCCAGGCTGTCTGGGGGCACCCAAAGGCTCACCAGTGCAGGCCCAGAGGCGGAGGCATGTGAGCAACCGCCCCTGAATGATGAGTGAGCACAGTGCCAAAGAAGCAGCCAGTTTCCTACTCCAGTAGCCTGAGTCCCACCCACCTGCCCCTCCTTCCCTGCCCGGGTTTTCCTGTCCCAGCTGTCCAGCCCCTCCTTCCAACAGGCCCCTCCTGGTGCCAGACTGTGGTCACAATACCGACCCATCTGTTCCTGCAACTCTGCACTCAGAGATCCCCGCTTCTGCAGGAGTCCCACGCGTGGGCACAGCCCAGTGCACAGCAAGCACTGGACAGATGCTCTGAGACAAGCAAAAAGGCCCAGGAAGAGCCCCAGGGCGAGCAGGGCCCTGGGGGCCCAGACTCCTGAGAGAACGGGCTCCATCCCATGTGGTGAAACCCCAGTCTGTCCTGGGGAGACAGAGAAAGGCAGGAACCCCCCTCTCTTTCTGCAGGCCGCATAAGGAACAGTGACTTGGTCCTCTTGCCTTCTTATCTTGCAGCACCAAACACAGTGCCAGAGACACAGAATGCTGGAGCAATGCTGATCAAAGGAATGAAGGCACCAGCCAAAAGATCTTCCAAAAGGCTCCCAGCTCTCCTGCTCCAGAGACAGCCTCCTCACCCCTCACTGAAGCCCTTCACGTCCTGACCTGCTCCTGTCTCTAGCCCCCCCCCCAGTTCCCCACTCCCGCCCGAATCCAAGCAGTCCACCCGCCACTCCTGGAGGCCAGCTCGCCCCGTCTCCTGCCATCCGACCCCAGCTGCATCCCACAGGCTGAACGCCCTCCCCCATCTCCCCGACCCAAGGACACATCCTTCGAGATGCTCCAGAAGCACCCCACCTTCCCCGAGAAGCCTGGCCTGCCATCCACAGGAGTCTGCACTGCCCTGGAACCGCGACTCCCTGTCTTGGTGACGCCCTCCCTGCCCCTGGGCCACTCTGGAAAGACAGATTTTTTGCTCACGGACCCCAATATTTCTTTTTAACTCATCCATCAACCCAAGCCTAAAAGAGGTCCAGAACTGACAAGTTTATCTCTGTCCTTCCCGGTCCTCAGCCTCCCACCTTATAGCACCTGCAGAGCCTGGGAAGGGGAAGCCCAGCCTCAGCACCCACGCCCCTGCGCTGCGGCCACCCTTCCTCCCCTCCTGTGCCCCGTGCATCCCCACCCTGTCATCCCAGCCTGTACTGCAGCCCTGACCCGACCCAGCCCCTCTTAACAGGGATCTGAGTCCCCTCTGTCTCGGGGCAAGGGGCCCCTGCAGTTAACGGGTTACACGAATACATGTGCCTGAGATGCCTGGACGTTCTTTCCTTCGAATCCCCAACACTCCTGACAGGCTCTGCCCACCTGCACCCGCCCTCCCATTCAGACCAACAGAGTGGAGCGCCCGTCTCCTCCCCCTTCTGCTCCCCTGCCCGCTGAATCCCAGGTCGCACGCTTGCCCAGCCAGCCACTGGGCACCACACACAGGGTAGCTCAAGGACAACGCAGACAGACTGAAAACCGGGAAAGGAACGGGACAGAATCACTCGTGAAGGCTTCCCACCCAGAGGCAGCACAACCTGAATACACACAAAACTGCACTATAAGCTCTTAAACAAATTATCGTCAAAATTTCCTACAGCTCTACCAAAAAAGCTTGTAAGCTATTGTAGAGGACATTTGGAAAAGTAGATATGAATGCTTAAAATAATAGACACCAAACAGAAACATAAGCAATTGTAGCACGTCTAATTTTAATTGCAAGAGAATATTTAATCAATAAATACTCACTGTTGAGAGGTATCTGCATTTAGGATTACGAGATACTAAGCTGCAAATTTACTAAGACTCATTAGCAAGAAAGAGTCTTTTAAATACTGGAAGTCAGACCCAATTCAGAGTAAACACTTAGAGTTCCCTACTGATTTAGCTCCAAAAATAATTTTAAAAAGGAAAGAGAAGAATGCTGTCCATAAACTACTCCCAAGTTTTCAGCAGGGCCAACCTCACTTCCGGTACTAACCCGAGTAAAGACCACGGCCACCCCACCCACCCACCGGGCCTTCTCCAGCAGTCTCCACAGTCGGGCAGTTTAGAGCCGAGTAAGGAGCCGGAGCCCCAGCCTCCATCATGGAAACACAGACACTTAAGCATCAACTTCTCCCCTTACATCCCTACTAAAGTACATTGAAAAACAAAACAATTGGTCAAACATATTTCATTGTGATGGATCCTAAGAACTGAAAAAGTCTTCTAAGATGGATCCTTTCTCTATCACAGGTTTGAAAATATTACAAAGATTTTTAGAATAATAAAATCAGAGGAAAAAGAATACAGCTGCCACAAATAATTACTTATCCTCATTTTCTGCCAGCCTTGTCAAAACCAAGCCTGAAATGAAGCAAAGGATGGGAAATGTCACCTGAGCTCAGGCAAAGGCCCGGATCCCTGCTGCAAAGATAGGGTTAGGGCCACACTCGGGCCAGGCCGCGCTGTGGGAGGCCCCCGGACACTTACTGAGAGCAGCTTCCAGGTAATCGGACGAACCGGCTTCGGGATTCCGGACCAGCTCAACTTCCGCAATTCCTCTGTAGACAAGAAAGGGACAAAGAAAACAAGGTTTACGAACAGCAAACTCCCCGCGAGGCTTCGACTCGCTCCGTCAGTGTTCCGGGGGCAGGAGGGACCTCGTAAATGAAACCAGAGTGAAGCTAAGTGAGAAAGGTTTCAGGTTCCTCGTACATTTCTCAATATACCAGAGACGCCGAGCGACCTCCACCCCAGCGGAGCTAAGTGTCCACACTGAAGCCACACAGAGTGCACAGTGGCTAAACACATGGCAAGTGTCCCCGGAGCCACCACGGGACAGGTGGGGCACCGCACACCCTCCTCCCTGGGAAGGTTGAGGCCCAGAGGCACAGCTCCCCTCCACACGCCCCCTCCTTCCCTCCCACTATTTCTCTCCCTCTGCCCCCACCAGCATCTGACCCCACTGCCAACACCGCCCAGTGCTCCTGCATCCCGTCTCCCTCTCACCACTCACTGCCTGCGAACACGGGGTGCTTTGCTCGGGGCTGCTTTTGGAAGAGCTTGTGTCCCGGAGATACGCTTGTCTTCCCGCTGCACCATGTGCTTCAAGGTAGACTAATACGTGTCCCCACAAGTACCCACAAGCAGGGCTGGCCAGGGGCACAGGGGCCCAGAGCCGCTGGTGTGGAGCCACCCAAGGGCACCAGAGGGCTCAGACCGGACACAGTGGTGAGGGGACGGGCCCCTGCAGTCCGGCGGGCCTTCTGTGCCTCCCCGGTGTCTCAGCCAGGTGCCCCGAATGGCTAGAGAACACGTTTCAACTTGCAGGTGTATCAACACTCAGTCCCACAGACACTGAAGTAATTATTTCTTTCCTTGAAGTTAGGAATCCACCATTAGGCACTTCTAACAGGAGCTCATGATTAATGCCAGGAATAAAAGAAACGATTAAAGAGACTTTGGTAATATAATCAACAAAATACAAAGTCCTGACATCTAATCTTTTTCCAATTACTACAGTCTAGCTAAAATAAGTACAGAATAATCGGGGGACGGTACCAGCAATAACTCGCACTTTACAGTGGAATCTCGGAAAACAGCGAATCTTCCCCCGCACCCTGAGGATATTATGAAAAGCAGGAAGCTAATATCTGAACACCAATAATGTAATGTTTACCGTCATGTTCCCAGGGCCTCTCCTCCTGCACAAGGCTGTTTTCTGATTATGGTTTACAGGAAGAAAGCCGAGAGAAATCTCCACTGTTAGCATCCTCCGAACCTGTCTCCTCCCGGGAGCGGCTCACAAACACGCGCCCTGAACGTCCGTCCGGGACGGAGCTCTGGGTCTGTGCCAGCCTCAGCGTGAACCGGCGGCCTTCGCGGGTGCTGTGTGCTCCTCACGGCAGCCCGAGTCCATCAGGGCTGTCCCCGCCGTGTCACTGAGGAGCGGCCTCAGAGAGGCTAGGTGACGCGGCCACAGTGGCCCAGGAACTGAGTGACCTTCACATCCCAGAAGCTTTCCACTCTACTCAGTCCCATTACTAAAAGGGCTTCCCGTGACACAGACTCTCACTCATCTCACTCATAAATCTCACTCATAAATACGGACAAAAGGTCCAAACCGAAGTCCGCGCAGACTGAAGCACAACCAGATGTTCAGAGACTGGCCCACACGCTTTACTCTGGGAACGAAAGAACGGCCGCCTGTCGGGACACCTCCCACTTTTATGTCGGTGCTCGGCTGGGCTGATGGGAAAGGCACAGGGCCGTTCTGCTGGATGTGCGGTGTAGACTCTCCCCCGGGCCTGCCTGCCCCTCCACCTTCCTGGCAGAACCCCGGTCGCACAGCGACAGCCCACCCCGCCACCCCTCCCCGCAGCCCGGGACTGAGGGCGTCCGCCCAGGGGAAGCGGAACCCGCCACCGAAGCTGGAACGGATGGCTTGTCGCGCAGCTGAGCCCCGCCCTCGCCCACGAGGGGCCCCGCAATGAGCCTGGGACCCGATCTGAGCCGCGGAGAGGACAGCAGGTGAGCTGGGGCCCGCCTCGTTCTTCAGAAATCTTCGGGGGGCAACAATCTCTCGCTTCCTCGGCAGGTTGTGAGGGTGGACGGGAGGCTGGGGCTGCTGTACCCACCCAGCACCCAGCCAGCCTGCGGAGGAAGCCACGCAGGGAGGCGGCGATGGGGGCTGAGTTCGGCAGGACGGGCGAGCACCAGAACGAGCCAAAATCAACAGCTCTCCCCCACCAGCAACAAAACAAGCCAACAGTTACAGACCTGAGCCTGACAGAAAGACGGACGCTCCCAGAGAAAGCTAACTGAAGCTTTTACTCAGGGTCGTGACGACACACAGGAAACCCCAAGCGCCGAGCCCCCCGGCACTAAGGAGAACTTCGGGGGCAGCGGGCAGGGCACGGCGGCCCGAGGGCATCGGGCGCGCAGAGAGCTGCGAGCCCGTGCAGGACGGCGTCCGGACAGAAGACGGGGAAGGATGGGAAAGGCAACGGCGGGAAGGAAATTCTGCCCGGCTAGGAAGCCTTCCCTGAGGAAGTGACCACTGAGAAAAGACCCACAGATGCAGAGAAATTACTGAGGGAACAGGGACCGGAAGGGGACATTCCCAAGTCCACGGGACCCCTGACAGGAAGCCCTGACCACCGGGCGAAGAAGGGATCAGAGGGGCCCGTGGTCACAAATGGACACTTGATGGGCCGCTTCCGAGACCCGGGACAGAGGGGACAGTGGCTCAGAGGGTGGCCATGCACGGCGGAGCCGCGACCAAATACGCCCTCCGGACCGGGCCGGACATCCCAAGCCTGTCCGCCGCCCCGCGGAAGCTCCCGGCATCCGGCGAGATGCCGAAGCCCGTGAGACACCGCTGGGCTGTACCGTGTGTGTCCTATAGCCTGGCGAGGGGACACGAAGCGCCTCTGGGAGAGCAAAGGCCTAGAGCAGCCAGTCACACTGGAGGAGGGGTGTGGGACAGGACGCGCCCCCGCGAAGCAAGCGGGCAGGGGCGCAGAGCTTGAGAGCCCGGCTCCGGGGAGCGAGGCCAGGCCGGGAGCTCGGGGCGCAGACGAGCGGGCCGCATCCACCTGCACCGAGGCAGGAGTCCCTCCGCCTCTCAAATCGAGGGCCCGCCCGAGCAGGACGCCATCTGTCTTGGGAAAAGGAAATCAGACCCTAAGTCTCCCCACGAAAACTATTTCTGAACGAGTAAAGATCCAAAGACCTAAACGGAGCGTGTGTGCGTGCGTGTGTGCACAGGTGGACGCGTGTGTGTGAAGGAGGGATAAAAATTACCACAAGAAAACACAGAGGAGTATTTTGCTATTTTCCGATGGGAGAAGGGCCTCCCGGCAAGTCACATATCTGAGAACTACAGATAAGGTTAGCAAACTATATGAAAGTGTGAAATGACTATGGTGAAAGCCATCATAATGTTAAAAAAAAAAAATGACAGACTTGGGGCAGCTGGGGGGCTCAGTCAGTTAAGCGTCTGCCTTCAGCTCAGGTCATGATCTCAGGGTCCTGGGACTGGGCCCTACGTCGGGCTCCCTGCTCAGCGGGGAACCTGCTTCTCCCTTTCCCTCCCTTTCTGCCTCTCCCCCCCTTGAAATAAATAAATTTCTCTCAAATAAATAATATATCTTTTTAAATATGACAGACTTGAAAAATACATGCAACATACAATACAAAAAAGTGAACATCACTAATATAGAAAGAACACGGAAAAAAGAATGAGCCATCTATACAGAAAGGAGAATTCACATAAGAGGAACCAGACATGGCTAATACATGTAGCCATTTCTAAGAAATGCCTATCTTCATGGGCACATACTCTCAATGGTGATTAAAGAACTACATCATTAGAACAAAAAAATCCATCAAAAATTACATTCAGTTTCAAACGAGCAATACCCAGTACTGACGAGCCTTTAGGCGAACAGCTCCTCTCTCCGTCTGGTCAGAATGCGCATGAAGAGAACTTTTTCTCGCTCAGATTGTTTCTTCCTTTTTTTGTATTAAGAGGGCTCCACACCAGCAGGGAGCCCAACACAGCGTTCAACTCCTGACCCTGAGATTAGGACCTAAGCCGAAACCACAGGTCAGACGGCTAACTGACTAAGCCGCCCAGGCGTCCCCTGGCTGGTTAATGTGGAAAGGTGTATAAGAAATCCCTTCCCCAGGGACATCCGCAAGGGATGACTCACAGGGTGTTTTTCTGAGCCTTGTCTCAGGAAAAACGAGAATCAGTCGGAGTGTCCATTAACAGGGGATGATTAAAACACCGTCACATCCGCACGCTGGACTGTAACACCGCCACGGAGAAGAACAGGTGCCCTCCCGGGTAAATAAATCAGTCTGTGAAGACGAACAAGAGAGTAGAGTGCAGATGCGCGGAGTACTTTTTTAAGATTTTACTTACGAGAGAGAAGAAAGAGCATAGAGGGGAGCAGGGCAGAGGGAGAGGGACAAGCAGACTCGGTGCTGAGCACGGAGCCCGACTTGGGGCTCAGTCTCAGGACCCTGAGATCATGACCTGAGCGGAAATCAAGAGTCGGACGCTCAGCCCACTGACCCCCCCGAGGGCCCCGCACCGAGTCCTTCTGTACCTTCCGTACGTGCACGCCGGAGCCTGAAAGCACAGCCGGCCTTGGGGGAGGGATGCAGAGAACGGCTCAAGGGCAGCGGAAGAAGTACTTTCCATTGCGCACCCTACCGTGTTCCCACAGAGCTAGAGTTCCCGTAACGTCTCCAACTTGACCTCCAACTTTTCAAAATCCACCCAGCTTGCCAGGCCCAGCTCACCCTCTGCAGGATCTAGGAAGTCTTCCTGACAACTCAGGCCTCAGCCGATCCCCTCTTCCGCGAGCGCTGGGAACACCTGGGGCCAGCCCACCTCACCCCCCCGTTCAGTGCCGTGTCTGAGCACCGATCTCACGTCCAGAAGCAGCTTACGAGTTCCTGCGGGTCAGATGCCAGGATTCTGCTTCTTTTGTGTCCTGCGGCAGAGCCTTGCAATAGCCTGGCAGTCAGTGCTGGAGAGAAGACTGTCCGATCCCTTCCCCCACCCCTGCAGGTGTGGTTTTCTTGGGGGGGGGGCTCATATTTTTTAACTGACATATAATTTATAGGCAATAAAAGAATTTAGCCCCCCAAACAAGGTATAGAACATTTCTGTAATTCTTTGCTCCCACTCCAAGTTAATTCCTTCCTGATAGCGATCACCATAGATTATCCTTGCCTGATCTTAAAATTCATACAAGTAGTACTTACAGAATGTACGGGCTGCTATCCTGCTTCCTTTGCTCAAAAAATGTCAGAGTCGTAATGCTGCAAGTACCAGGGACTCATTCCTTACAAGCACAAATACGCCTCCACGCCAGGCGCGCATCACGCCGGCCAGCACACTCCCAGACAGCTGGAGCATTCACAAGCGCTCACTCCCACGCTGAAGCAGCTATGACCGCTCGCGCTCTTGTGTTGTGTGGGGCCGTGTTTCCACGTCTACAAGGCAAACATGAAGGAGCAGAACTGCTGGTCAAAAGACAGAGACAGATCTACCTTTATAAAACACCACCACCTGGGCCTACAAAATGCTTGTACCATTTTACACTTCCCACCCGTAACGTATAAAAGCTTCAACTGCTCCACATCCTGGTCAAAATCCAGAGCTGTCCGTCCTTCATGTTAGCCATTCTAATAAGGCATCTCATTATCATTTTAATTACCAATTCTGAGATGACTAATGATGTTGGCGTTAAACAGATTTTCGTGTGCTTTCTGGCCATTTCTATAGCTTCTATGATGCTTATCTTGAAATCTTTTACCCATCTTTTTATTAAGTTGTTCATCATCATATCTGTTACTAATGATACATTTTTCTTCTGATTCTAGATCATATTTCCCTGTTTCATTGCATGCCTGGGTTTTTTTTATTATTATTGAATGCCAGATGTGCCAGTTACCGATTTACTGCCTCTGCGATCATGGAACTGGGACTTGTAAACACTTCTCCTTGGCCGCCTGGCATGATATCATCCTTTTCAGTACAGAGTGAAGGAGGGACACTAGAGGGGAAGGGTCTTCTCCCTCAAGTCCTCATACACCTCGTTCACCAGGCTCCAGCCCACAGTTCCTGCAGCAAGTGCTGGGTCTTCTTCAGCACTCGCCTGCCCGGGAGGCTGCTTTCTCTGGCATTAGCCCCCTGCAAAGCGCTGAGGTCTTGGGCACACAGGGTTTCTCCCACATTCAGCTGGTAAAGAGAGCGACTCCCAGTTCCCAGTTCCTGCAGAAAACGATGGCCAGCAATACCCAGCAGGCACGCCTCTGTGAGCTCTGGGGACGCTCTCCCCTGCCTCACGGACTGTCAACAGCACTCCACCAAGGACCTGATGCCCCCCTCCGCAGGTATGTGGGCTCCGTCTCTGGAAGGAACACTCTGCTCTCCAGCATGGGCTCCGTACAGTCTGTCTCAGTTTCTGTTCCCTTCCTGGGCTGCAGCCTGGAAACTGCTTCCAAGCACAAATGCAGTAAATGTAAAATCTCCCTTGTGGATTACCTTCTCCCAGGGATCACAGCTCTGCACTGTCTGTATCGCGATGCCTGACAACAGCTGTTTCACACACACGGTCCACGCTTCTACTTATTCACAACAGAAGAGCAATTCCTTTGGCAACTTAATCATTCATGGTTGAAGCAAAAGTCAACAACATATTTTTAAAGAATTTTTTGTCTATATTCATCCGGGTTATTGGTCTCTAGCTTCTTTTCCTCACAATGTCTTTGTAAGGTTTTCCTATTAGGGTTATGTGGCCTTAATAAAATGAGTTGAGAAGGGTTTTCTCTTCCTCGTTTTTCTGAGACAGCTTTTGGAGAATTGGTATTATTTCTTCTTTAAATGTTTGATAGAATTTATTAGGAAAACCATCTAACCCTGATACTCTCCTCGTGTGAAAGCCTTTTTTTTTAAGATTTATTTATTTATTTGAGAGAATGAGGAAGAGCAGGGGGAGGGGGAGGGGGAGAGGGAGAGGGAGAGAAATCCTCAAGCAGACTCTTCACTGAGTAGAGCCCGATGTCCGGATTGATCTCAGGACCCTGATATCATAACCTGAGCCAAAATCAAGAATCAGATGCCTAACTGACTGAGGCACCTAGGCGTCCCTGAAGAAAAGTTTTTCTGTTACAAATTTTTTTAGGGAGCACCTAGGTTAAGCCTCGGACTTGTGAATTCGGCTCAGGTCATGATCTCAGGGTTCTGAGATCGAGCCCCACGTCTGGATCTGCACTCAGTGGGGAGTCTGCTTGAGATTCTCTTCCTCTGGCCCTCCTCTACTCTCAGGCACATGCAAGCACGCTCTCTCTCTCTCTCTCTCTCTAAAAATACATAAGTAAATCTTTTTTAAAAATTTAATTGATGTAGGCATATTAAGGCTTTCCTTTCTTCTGGTATCAGTTTTATTAGGTCATGTGTTTCAAGGAATATGTCCATTTTGTGGACATATTGAATTTTGTGGACCATTTGAATTTACTGGGGAAAAGTTGCAAATAATGTGCCCTTATTATCTTCTTAATATCTGTAGGGTCTGTACTGATGTTTCCTCTTTCACTTCTGATATTGCAATTTGTGTCTTCTTTCCACTGATCAAATCTAACTAGAAGTTTTTATTGATCTTTCTAAAAAATGAACTTCAGATTTTGATGCTTCCTCCTGTTTTTCCATTTTCCGATTTACTGATTTCCACCCTTGTTTTATTTCCCTTCTTTTACTTGGTTTCATTTAATTTCCTCCTCTTTTCCTATCTTCTTAAAGTGGAAGCTTTGATCATTGATTTGAAGCCTTTATTCCTTTCTAACAGGCATTTAAACACATAAACTTCCCTCCAAGCACTGTTTCACCAGTAGCACACAGGTTTCATAAGGTATTGTCACTATCACTCAATTCAACATAGATTCTTACTTGTGATTTCTTTGATCCATGAGTTACTCCAAAGTACGCTGACAAATTTCCAAATATTTGCTGATTTCCTGGGTATCTTATTGCTACACAGATTTCTAAATTAAAACATCTGGTCAGATGAACATGGTGTTGTTTCAGTCCATCGATATTTATTATGACTAGTTCTGGCAGGGCAGGTATATGGTCTGTCCAGTGAATGTGCCACATGTCCTTGAAAAGAATGTGCTTTCTTCGGTTGGTCTATGTCCACATGTGGTGGATAAATCAGTGGATCCAGTTGGTTGACAGCAGTATCTTTCACATCTTTATTGATTCATATCTTCCACATCTTTGCTGATGCTTTAATTTACCTATTCTATCAATTACCCAGGGAGAGGTGCTAAAATTTCTGCCTGTGATAGTGAATGTGTCTCTTCCTCTCTTCATTTCTGTCCATTTTTGCTTCGTGTATCACGAAGCTGTATTACTAAGTACACATACCTTTAGGAAAGATATATCTACTCAATGAATTGGACCTTTCGCCATTATGAAATATCCCTCTTTGTCTCTTTCTGAATTTTTTTTCTTATATTACTATAAACAAATTAGTTTTCTTCTGACTAGTACTTGCATGGCATATCTCTTTCTACCCTTTTAGTTCAACTGCCCGAGTGTTCCTGTTTAAAGCTTGTGTTTGGCTTTCCTTTTAGCTTCCTATCCCTGTATTTCTTGGAATCATGTTGTAAAATCACTAGAAATGCAAGAAAAACTTTAATAAGCAGAAAGCGAATGAGAAATAAAGAGTGTGTCTTCCTTTCATAACAGAGAACTTATTTTCTGAAAATTAAAATTTTGCAAAGTTTCGATGAAAACACCAATATCACAATGCCATCTTCATCTCTTCTGTAAGGCTTCTCAATAAAATTCCCACTTGGAAAACTGCCACAGCAGGCCCTCCCCCACACCGAGGACCGAATGATGCAGAGAGGTAGCAAACAAGCACAGACGAACGAATACAGGTTGTGGACTCCATGGACCTGGGTTCAGGGGACAGCAAGAACCTGTGTGGCCTCAGACAGTCCCCTTAATCTCCCGAGCTCACTTTCTTCCTCTGAACGTAGAACAAATTAAAAATACCAGCCTCACTCGAGTCATAGAATTTTCCCCAGGAACAGAGACAATACATGGGAGAGCATTTGTAAGCAGTGACACACTCCACAAACGCAAGAAGATGCTTCTGCTATGCTTACTGATGTGATTACTCAGCGCACTACGTGAACCCAAACCATGAAGCAATTGGGACTCATTCGTCCTAATTGGATGTAAAATATCACATTTGAGACTGAACCAGAAATCTGTCACAAAATGGTGCATGCAAAGAACTCATAATTATAAGCACCTTTTTCAGAAAAGCCAGGAATAACAGAAAAATCAACCCATAATTTAAGCTATTTTTTCCTAACACAAAGTTCTTTCTAACTGGTTTTAATCCTGATTTTTAAAAATCTTTTCTAGCAATAAAATCAGGGGGAAACACAGAATAAAAGTAAGAAATGCATGTACATTGCAATCACTTAAGCTTAAATGGGAATCTAATCTCGAAGCTGAGCACTCACCAGCAAAAGGGTCTGCAAAGCAAGCACATTTCTTGTTCCTAAAAGCCACCGTCCAGGAGAGTCTCATAAACCAGCCCACTTGACCAACGCTTATCGAGCACCCACTCTATGTAAGATGCCTCTGGGAAGAAGGCCACTTAAACAATGGCCCTCCTCGGAGTCCCTCGCACACATTTATTTACCCAGTGAACATCGACCGATGCTCACCACCAACCGGGAGCCAAGCTAGCCTTGGAAGGCACAATCAGACCCCAGTTCCTACCCTCAAGCAGCTCAAGGGCAAGTAGGGAGGAAGAAATCAACAATGCCTGTGCGAAGGGGTGCCACGTGATAAAGCTGACATGGGATACCAAAGGAGAGACGGCCTCTCCTGCAAAGAAGGGCGACATCGGGGAAGATTCCCAGTGAGCTGCTGCTTGAGAGGCACCTGGAAGCCAAGTTAAAACCTAGATTTCCCTCTGCCCGTACCCTAGACCTCACCAACATGACGGTAAAGGAATAAGGTCACAAACTAGGACAAGGGCACGAAAGAGGAGACAGAGCAGACAAAAAGCAGCAACAAGCCTTGGAAAGACTGAAGACTCAGAACGATGGAAAGCAGGCGAGGGTGGGAGCTTACCAGAATGGGGAAAGTTAAGCCCACCACTGGCAGAGGGGAGGCCAAGCAGAATCGGGGGGGGGCGGGGCGCTAACCATGGCCCAGAACCCCCAGACAGAGCTGGGGGGCCTGCTTCCCAGGCACAGGAGGCAGTTAGAGCCCCTACCCAGGCAGGAATCATGGCCTTGCCCCCCAGATTAACAACTTTGGGCTAAAAGAGACAGTTTACCACAGGTCCTCCCGGCTCAGTCGTGAACCTGAGTCACAGTGAGTGCCAATGTCTGAGAAACAGTGAGGGGAGGAGAAGAGGCTAACCCTCACACCTCCAGAGCAGACAGGCAGTAACAACACACGGCTCACCTGCACGAATCTGCAGAATTGGCGTGTTGGGAAAGAACCCTTCTGGGACTTTCTTCTATCAAGAGGTAAAGTATACCTGCAATCCTGAGAGTTCTGAAGAAGATAGGTAGGAGGCCCTCTGGGATCTCTGGCCATTTCCTTTGCTCACAGACCTAAGAACCCGCACACCACCAGCAAGAAAACACACGGCCACGCCGGCTGCGTTCTAGACTCTGGCTGTGCCGCTCGCTGCAAAACCCCCAAAAGATAAATGCTTTAAAAGGACTGAAAAAACTAAAACAGAGACGCTCTTTATTCTAGAAACTGCACTATGTTTAACAGTTAAGTCCATTTAAATGAGATAAAACTCATTTCTAAGAAAGAAGTGTATTATTTGCTCTCAAGTACCCCTGCACAAAGAGAGCGGCCTGGGCTAGCACGGCCCCCCCACAAGGAGCCACAGACTCCCGCCCCCCTTCCCTGTCAGAACCACGCTCCGTACCCCCGTTTACACCACACAAAACACTCCTACGATTAAAAGGGGCAAGTAATGCCTCTCCCATTCACAGGCGCTCCCGCACATTCCCTAGGCAGAACAAGATTCCTCCCTTGCGTGATTTCAGAACAAATTTCCAGGAAGCGTTTTATTCACCAGGAGACGCTGGCCAAGTCAGAACCAGAAAGGAACACGGTACGGTTCCGTGTGTCCTTACGTCAACAAGGATTCTGGCAATCTCACTGCTTTTTCTGCCACCTGTTTACGGTTTCCTGGGTCTTGCTGGTTTTGACACAGCTGTGTGTATCACAAGTAGAACTCTTTTCTTCGTTTCTTTTACTTTCTCTTGTCTTCATAATTTACTTCAGTGAACACACCCAATTCATTCGCAGTGGGGAAAACAAATCCTACCAAGGCAGAAGTCGCTCTGTCACCGGTGCCAGGAAAATAACTCTCCCCTCCTCTCTGGCACGTGTCCTGCTTCCGCGTGACCCTCCCATCTGCAAAGTTCGAGAGCACCTGCCCAGCCACACTGGCCCTCAAAGGCAGACCCAGTCCACAGCTCGGCACGTCCTCACTATCAGCTGTTCTCCTGCAAGAGAAACTTCTCTTCCTGCAGATCAGCAGCGGAAGCGTCTGGGACGGCTCGAGGCTTTCCTACAAGGACGCCAACAATATGCTTGCCCGAGACTGCTTCATCGCAAATGCGTACCACGGGACTCGGGCCCCGCGAGGCTGAACCAGGGATGCACATGGCTGCGGCAGAGCTGGGGTGCAGATAGGAGCAGATAGTCAGTGTTAAGAGTCTTGGATATCAGTAAAAAGATATAACCCAATTAAAAACAGTCCAAACGCCTGAGTGGCTCAGTCGGTTAAGCGGCTGCCTTCGGCTCAGGTCACGATCCCGGCGTCCTGGGATCGAGTCCCACATCAGGCTCCTTGATTGGCGGGGAGTCTGCTTCTCCCTCTCTCTCTCTGCCTGCCATTCTGCCTGCCTGTGCGCGCGCGCTCTCTCTCTCTCTTTCTCTCTGACAAATAAATAAAATCTTTAAAAAAAATAAAAATAAAAACAGTCCAAAATATTTAACAGATTATTTCTTCCAAGAGCATACACTAACAGCCAACAAGCATGAAGAGATGCTCACGTGTGACAAAATACAGCGTCCTTTCTTGACAAAAATGCTCAACAAAATAGGCGTAGAGGGAACATACCCCAACGTCGTAAAGGCCATATACGAAAGACCCGCAGCTAACTTCGTCCTCCACAGGGAAAACCTGAGAGCCTCCCCCTCTGGTCAGGAGCACGAGGATGCCCACTCTCACCACGACTATTCAACACAGGACTGGCCTCAGCAGTCAGACGACAGAAGGAAATAAAAGGCATCCGAATTGACAGGGAACAAGTCAAACTTTGACTATTCGCAGATGACATAAATACTCTGTATTATGCAGAAAACCCAGACTCCACCAAAAAATAATCAGAACTGATAAACGAATTCAGCAAAGGTACAGGATATAAAATCGATGTGCAGGAATCTGTTGCATTTCTACGCACCAACAACACGACAGCAGAAAGAGAAATTGAGGAGTCAATCCCATTTACAACTGCACGGAAAACCACAAGACAACTAGGAGTAAACCTAACCGGAGAGCTAGGAGATCTGTACTCTGAAAGCTCCAGGACACTTATGAAAGAAACTGAAAAGGACAAAAAGAAATGGATAAACAGTCCATGGTTCATGGATTGGGAGAACAAACGTTGTTGAAATGTCTATACTACCCAAAGCAATCTACACATGTAAGCCAGCGCCTGTCAACATACCACCAGCAGGTTTCACAGAGCTGGAGCAGAAACAATCCCCAAATCTGTACGGAGCCACCGAAGACCCCAACAGCCAAAGCAATCCTGAAGGAGAGAAGCAAAGCCGGAGGCGTCACAATTCCGGACTTCAAGCTCTACTACAAAGCTGTTGTCATCAAGACAGTATGGAGCTGGCACAAAAAGAGACACAGAGATCAACTGAACAGAATACGGGACCCAGAAGTGGACCCATTAGATGTCGAGTCATTTTCGACAAAGCAGGAATATCCAATGGGAAAAAAGGCAGTCTCTTCAAGAAATGGTGTAGGGAAAAGTGGACGGCCACATGCAGAATGAAACTGGACCACGCTCTTACACCAGACACAAAAGTAAATTCAAAATGGATGAAAGACCTAAATGTGAGACAAGAAACCTCCAAACTCCTAAGGAGACACAGGCAGCAGCCTCTCTGACCTCGGCCATAACGACTTCTTACTCGACACATCGCCAGAAGTAAGAGAAACAAGCAAAACTGAACTACGGGGACCTCACTCAGATAAAAGCTTCTGCACGTGGCAAAGGAAGCAGTCAACAAACTGAAAGGCAGCCCACGGAATGGGAGAACATATCGGCAGGCGACGTATCTGAGAAAAGGCTAGTGTCCATAATCTGTAAAGAACTTATCGAACTCAACACCCCAAAAACAAATAATCCAGTTTGGAAATGGGCAGAAGACACAAAGACATTTTTCCGAAGGAGACATCCAGATGGCTGATAGACGCGTGAAAAGTTGCGTGACATCACTAGCCATCAGGGACATGCAAATCAAAACCACAATGAGATGTCGCCCCACACCTGCCAGAATGGCTAAAAGCAACAGCACAAGAAACAACAGATGTTGGCGAGGATGCGGAGAAAGTTTAACAGTTAAGTCCAGTTAGGTGCATTTCTCGTTGCACTGTTGGTGGGAATGCAAACTGCGCAGCCGCTGTGGAGGACGGGCTGGAGGCCCCTCGGACAGTTGAAGGAGAGCTGCCCTACAGCCCAGCCATCGCACTACTCGGTATCTATCCAAAGGATATAAAAATACGGATTCAAGAGGCGCCTGCACACCGATGTTTACAGCAGTCAAACCACTAGAGCCAATGTCCACTGACGGACGAACGGAAAAAGAAGATGCAGTGTGTGCACACGCACACGCACACGAGTATTACTCAGCCATCAGAAGGCCTGAAATTCTGCCATTTACGACGACGTGGAGGGAGCCAGAATACACTATGCTGACTGAAGTAAGTCCGTCAGAGAAAGACAATTATCTTACGACTTCACTCATATGTGGAATTTAGGAAAGAACACAGATGAACACAGAGGAAGGGAAAAATAAAAGAGAGGGAAGCCAGCCATCAGAGACCCTTAACTGAAGAGAACGAACTGAGGGTTGAGGGAGGGAGGGTGGGGGGGTGGGCTAGAAGGGGGATGGGCATCAAGGAAGGCACTTGTGTAAGTGACGAGTCACTGAATTCTACATCTGAAACCAATGCTACACTGTATATTAACTAACTAGAATTTTTTTTTTATTTGGAAAAAAGAAAGAAAAGAAAAGGTGCTCACCATCGTCAGCCATCAGGGAAATCAAAACCATGGTACGATGCTACACCGCAGCCACTCGGGCGGCTGTAATGAACCAGGTGGGAAAACTGGAACTCCTCGGAGGCCAACAGAGTCACCAGAGGACCCAGCAGCCCCACCCAGGTCCGCCCACAGGACGAACACGAACACGCCCACACAGAACCGTGGACCCAGCAGCCCCACCCAGGTCCGCCCACAGGACGAACACGAACACGCCCACACAGAACCGTGGACCCAGCAGCCCCACCCAGGTCCGCCCACAGGACGAACAAGAACACGTCCACACAGAACCGTGGACCCAGCAGCCCCACCCAGGTCCGCCCACAGGACGAACAAGAACACGCCCACACAGAACCGTGTACAGGAACATTCATGGCAGCAGCACTTCTAGCAACCAAAATGTGAACATTCTCCCAACATCCACCAGGTGATGCACGGACGAATAAAGTGTGGCCCGTCCAGGTAATGCAATATTATTCTACAAACAAAGAAAAACAGACAAACCTGCAGGACGCCTGCTACCACGTGGACGAAGCTTGAGACGTTACACGAACTGACAGAAGCCATTCTCAAAAGGCCACACATTACATGATTTGCTTAGAGATCTTCCTCGACTTACGATGGATGTGGCTACAGCCCAACGCACCTATCATCACTTAAAAATATCGTAAGTTGAAAATGCACTTAATACACCGAACTTACGAAGCATCACGGCTCGGCCCAGCCGACCTTCAACATAACGAGCTCAGACGCTCACGCTGGCCTACGGACGGGCGGTCAGCTCGCACGAGGCCTACAGTGCAGGGCTGGGCAGCCCGTGTAACCTACTGGACACTGAACAGAAAGTGACCCACAGCAAGGGCACCCGCAGAGCGCTGCTGACCCTCATGATGACGAGGCCGACTGGAAGCTGTGGCCGCTGTCCCGCGTCACGGGAGCAGAGCGTACCGGGTCACCAGCCTGGGAATCACTAGCCCAGAAAAAGATCCCAGCTCAAAATTCCAAGTACAGCGTCTACCAAATGGGTATGTCTTCACACCGTCATAGAGTTGAGCCGTTGTAAGTCGGGGACTGTCTATGTATGAAATGTCCAGAACAGGCAAGTCCACAGAGGCAGAAAGTAGACTAGATAGATGGCATCTATCAGCCATCTGACCATCTGACCGCCTAGGGCTGGAGAAGGGGAAGATGACTGCTAATGGGCACAGAGTCCCTTTTCTGAGTTCTCCAATGTACTGTCGTGACGGTCACCCAACTCCACAAACACACTGCCAACCACTGCATCATACACTTAAATGCCGAACAGTATAGTATGTGAATTTTATCTCAATAAAGATGTTTTAAAAGAAACCTGGATAAGAAATTTCTTAAAGGCTACAGAACCCCAACTGCCTTCTAAGGAAGGAGGACTGGGAAAAGAGGCTCTGCAGGTGGGAGTCTGATGACGGACTTCGGCGTGTAGAAGTTCGATCAAAACTGGGG